>JAKLMY010000081.1:0-105933 GCA_022814645.1 Ganoderma meredithae | reverse complement strand
TGCGGGCCCTGGAAGGTATCGGGGCTGAAGGGGTCGCCGACCTTGAGCGTCTTCGTGTACTCGGTGAAGCGCTTGAGGAACTCGTCGTAGATGCCCTCCTGCACGAAGATACGCGAGCCCGCGCAGCAGGTCTGGCCGTGGTTGTAGCTGTGTAACCGCGCTTCAGTTCAGCTCTGACGCACGAACAAGCGCAGAGTACTCACTAGATACCGAATGCAGCCCACTTGATGGCCTGCTCGATGTTGGCGTCATCGAAGACGATCGAAGGGCTCTTGCCGCCGAGCTCGAGCGTGACGTTCTTAAGGTTCGTCTTCGCCGCGGACTCCATGATCTTGCGACCGACGAGGGTGCTGCCGGTGAACGCGACCTTCTCGATGTCGGGGTGGTCCGCGATCGTCTGGCCGACGGTGTGGCCGTAGCCGTTGACGAGGTTGAACGAGCCTGCGGGGAAGCCGGCCTGGTCGATGAGCTTCGCCATGTAGAGCGCGGTGAGCGGCGTGAACTCGGAAGGCTTGATGACGACCGTGCAACCCGTCGCGAGGGCGGGGCCGATCTTCCATGCCATCATCTGCACTGTTAGATGCCCCCGTGTGAGCGACCCCATCCACACGGTACCAGAATGTTTACTCACGAGGGAAGTTCCAGGGGATGATCTGGCCGACAACACCTGCGGGCTCGTGGCGAGTGTAGACGAGCCTCGCCTCCGTGGTCTCAATCGTCTGACCGAGGATCTTGTCCGCCCAGCCGGCGTAGTAGCGAATGCAGTTGATCGAGTGGCTGACATCGCCGCGCTTGGCCCAGTTGAACGTCTTACCGTTGTCGAGCGCCTCGAGGGCGGACAGGATGTCGATGCTCTCATCCATGAGGTCGGCGAGCTTCCCGAGCAGGCGCGAACGCTCAACACCAGGAGCGTTGAGACCCCAGGTGGTCTCGAAGGCCTTGTGCGCGGCCTGGACGGCGAGGTCGACATCCTTGGCGGTACCCTCAGCGATGCGGGTGGTGGTGGTGCCGTTCGTGGGGTTGATAACGCTGCGAAGTGATGGTCAGCGGACTACCCGAGCGCCGAAAATGACGTAACGGAATTGCACTTCGCCCTTCTCGGACGCGAAGGGCGCGTAGGAAGGGACTCCCCCATGCACGACGTCGACGAAGGAAGAAGACCAGGACTCACTCGATGTACGTTCCGCCAGACCCGTCAACGAACTTTCCGTTGATGTAAAGGCCAAGAGGGACCTCGACCTCGCCCTTGAAGACAGGGGTGTTGAAGGTGTACTTGAAGGTCTCGGGCATCGTGGTTGGGACGAGCGAGTGTGGTTGTTGAGAGGGGTATGAGTGGTATAAAGCACGAGCGAGAGAGCGATGAAGGAGGCTTTTCGGGGGTGAGGAGGAGGGGTGAGAAGCGTTGTTGAGACAGTGCGGGGTATATATACGCTTGTCCCAGGATTGGGATGGGCTCGATTACTGATCACCGTAGATTCGGAGTGGCCAATGACACGCCCATCTCGAAATTGGCGGCGGTTTCCCACTTCAGGGCGCCTCGATCTGGGATAGGCTGGGACAGGGTCAGGAGGCCAAACCTTGCCACAGGCGGAAGCGCGATGGAAATGCGGAGACGGGACGGGGTGTTCATGTGTCCGCACCAGTCGTCCTGGATCAAATGCGTCGATGTTCCGTTGGTTCGACAAAACTTTTATTGCACAGCACAGTACGAACCTGTTCTGAGACCATGCAGACCTCTGCAGACCCTTAGACCTCGGGGCTTGGCGGCCTGCGGAATCACGGGCCGTCCCGCGTCGTCAGTCTTGCGGAGTTGCTCCGTATCCTTCCTCGACGAGGCGTTCTACCAATGCCTAAACAAATTACGGAGGCTCGAGAGGATGCACGGGACTGGAGCACTGTGATTACTCAACAGACGTCAAACTAGAAGCTGACAAGGGGCGCTGCGCTGCCAAAACGCCTCTAAGTAACGGGAGAGCGGTGCATCGGCGGCCCAGGATCAGAAGCCGCACAAGCGCACACATTGAGTCCCACCCGTGTGACATGCCACACCCCCCAAGCCCAAAGGTGATAAGTGCGATAAAGTACGAGTGTGCGAATACTCGCACAAAACTGATGATCCTCCTGCTTCTCCCGGTGGGCACAATTGTACAGCCTGTGGCCCGGTCCGCGTTGAGATCACCACGCAGCAGAAGCTCGGCATGAGCTAGGTAACACGGTCAACGTCCCGGGCATTGGGCCAAGCCCGAGAGTGTCACGTAGGCTCGTGTACATAATGGAAGTACGTTCTGCCCGAGGACCGTGCATGCTGCCCGATCAGACCCTGCTCGACACGAGCAGCCCCGCAAAGGCACCCCGGGAGAATGAAAAGATAAGTGGGAGGTACGAATTGGATTCTTTACATATCACCATCCGACCAATGGCAAACCGCTAGTCATCCAGGACTCGAACACTTCCTTCCGTCCAAACCTTGTCCGTGTCGGTAAATCGAAGCTCCACCTCCTCAAATACGGCAACCCTTTTGGTGACGGTGAAGCCAAGCTTCTCGAACAATTTGATGCTCGCCTCGTTCTTCTCCCCAATGCGAGCCACAAGTCGCTCCCTAGGGATGGGGAGGGGAGACGGCGAGGCCGGGTCTGTTGCGTACGAGAGCATGAGCTGCAGCGCAGTGTAAGCAATGCCATGTCGGCGATAGGCTGGGTCTGCGCAAGCCAGAAAACAACTTTAGAACAGCTCCACGAATTTCCATGCCACGCCCCCCGCCCGTTTGGGCGTACAGTGGACGACAATCGTGTCATTGTCAATGTCATGGAACATATGCCAGGGCCGGGACATTGACACCATGATAGGGCAAGCACACACCTGCGATCATGATCTCCACCTCCACCTCGAAATCGTCGTCGTCGTCCTCACCCCCAGCTGCATCTCCATCCCCCCGCGTGCCTTTGAAAAATAGGTTGACATCACCGATCATGGGGAGCGCGGCGAGTTGGGCTGGCGCCAACTTCGGCACTGTCTCCGGCAGCGCTACATGGACGTGCTGCTGCGGAGGCGGCGGTTCCGACGTGAAGGGTGGGCGTTCAGAAAGAGGCGTTGCCAAAAGGAGGATGAACGTGAGCTCTGCACGTGCGGGTCGGGTGCCCGCCGTCCAGGAAGGCGGGGTAAGGGACATCAGGCGGGGCCGTAACATTTCCGAACGGACCTGAAAATCAAATCAACACGCACTGTCCTCGTCTTGCTGCCACTTCCCTGGAGATACAGGATAATCCAGCGGAGGATACAGGATGATCCAGAGGACGCAGGGGTGATGGGGGGCCGCACAGATTTCGTTTCGTATCGTGGATTCGGTTCGTGGAGTCGTCGACGAAGCGCGGGAGAGAATTCGAAGCCAAGAAGACGCAATCGTCCGTACGTCTATCAAGCGGCGGAGAACACGAATATGGAAACTGGTGACTCACTCTGCATCTCGTACTCTTCTTCGAGCGTCAGCGGTTCGCTTGCCGTAAGCTCCCGGAGCTCTTCACTTGCCATCCACTCGTGATATCTCTGGCGACAGACCGCGACCAATGAGCCCTCCACACGTAAAACATTCGGCACGGACTTGAAGCTTGACAACACAGACTCACGGCGACATGTTCCTTGCTTCGAGCAGAAGCACGCAGGGAAAACAAATTAGCTCTACGCCACGGCACGAACACACCCGCGATAACCACGCAGCCCTCACCGATACGGTACCAAGGCGACGTCCGGGTGCAGAATGGCGGTCCTCTCGTTCGCCTTCATCGTGTGATTTCGGATCCCGAGCTTTAGGCTTGAGGTTGCGATCTTAACTGTCAGACCCTGGCTTGAGCAGCCTCCGCATCCGCCGGTGGTGGGGCAGCAAGGAAAGGCAGATCAAATCGCAGGCATTGGCAAGGCCACCGTCAGCTGCGTGGGCTCGGAATGGGGCCGGTACGTGAAACGAACCCACGGATGCGGCGAGCAGGGTCGCGCGCGCTGTGGACGATCGTGACGCTTATGAACGGCTGTGAACGGCCTGTGATTGGGGTGAGGAAGGCTAGAAGGGTGACAGCCAGGGTTTGGGGAAGGGAAAAGGCGTAGGACCGTAAGATGTCCCCGCCCCCGCGCGGGGCCCCACACTTACCCCAAGAACGCCGCACCTGAAACAATAAGGGCAAGCGACGGGGAACGTGGTGTGATTCACGCGAGGTTGGGCGCGACACACGCACCAGGGCTGTCGTGAAGGTGAGGCGGGACCGGGCCAGGCAGGGGGGCTCGGGGTCGGAATAGCGTTACCGAAAATCGAAAATGGTCAAGGTCGGGTGGTGGCGGAATGTAAAGCACAAAGCTGGAAGAGAGTCCGATGATAAATTCGATAGATGTTGTTGTTCGTACTGAGACATACTTCAGCGACTGTTGTGGTTGGAGGACAAGTTCGAATGTATGTCAAGCTTTTGGCATGGCACGTTGGTGGCGACACCAGCAGACTCAATGGGCGGAGGACTGGAGATGATCATCGTTTGTTTTCAGCCATTCAAGTGTAGGTGAGCAGACGAATTACCTGATGGTCACCGTATGCAGTCCGGCTGGCGACGACCTCGGGTCGGAGCGGTGGATGTTGACAGCCTACAGGAAGGTGAGCTTGGGGGCGACTTTTGGTTTTCTCAGAGTCCGAGTTTGGCTTGGCAGCGTTGTGGCGACATAGACGCTCAAACACGGATCACTTCGCGTTGACTTGGCAAGAGCTGCGAGGCTGAGACGCCCTCCCGCCCTCCTCTCGGAACGTTTAGGACGACAACAGAACCTTTGCTCACAAAGAGCAGAGAACGCGCATGGTTGACGATCTCAATCTACATAGACTGCGCGGGAAAGAGGATAGTGTGAACGCATCGCTACAATTTTCCAGGAAGGCGGCGACAATGTTACCGACTTTGGAAGTCGGGGGCGGATGGTATCGGACGGTGCCTGCGCAGTTGGGCAAGGCGCGCCGAGGCTGCCCATGCCTGAGCGGGATGTCTCGGACGACGTCGACAGCGCATCCATCGCGCCCCCTGGTTCCGCCGCGTTTCCGCTTCCCAAAACGGCATACCAAGCCTCCCGATTCGCACCGTGGTGCTTAGGCGCTCGCCGTAGATGGAACTCATACCGGGTCGGACTTAGATCGGGTCTTTCGGGAGCCCAGAAACGGTTGCAAGTGGTTGGAAGATGTCGGAGGGAGCGGGGTTATGGTGTCAAGGACGCAGTCCAGCCAGGCAAATTCACCTTGGCTTCGTACTTTCACCATTCCCCTGTCCTGCTCCACGGGTATGCCTTCTGAATCGGGCTTGCACACTGGGAGAACCTCTTTTCTTTCTTGCCGACCGTGTAACGTGGGCCTCGTTCCGCTTTCTGGGACGAGGAGAAGGGTCGTGTGCAACTGTGGTTAGGAATTCGATGAACTTGCGCTCGAAATAGGCATAGAAGACCCTGCGCAGGTGAGTAGAGCAACGCGACTTTGTTCGTCTGACCGCGCTTACCTACGGCTCCTGCCCCTCCTGACCATCCTCGCCCGACGCTTGAGCAATGTGACCAAGGTGCGTTGATTCTAATGACCTTCTCAATACAGAATCTATTAACATCTGTACTGTAAACAGGAGCACGCCGCGCACGCGTGGCGTCGTGCTGTGTGCTTTAGCAGTCATCTTGACAGGAACCCCTTTCCTACAGTTCGATCGTTACTAACGCCTTCGCCATATATACCTGCTCTGGGGCTTCGACGACTCACCCTCGACCATCTCGTACTCGACGCGCGGCAGCCGCAATTTGTTTCTGGCATTCATCTGCATCTGCGTCCTGCTTGTGCTATGCGCCATCTACCACGCGGCGGAGGTGCCTTCGCCTCGCGCTAGCGCTTGCGTCTGACCCCCAGGCTGTCTTCGTCTTCGTCTCCCACTTCGGATGAGGCCGCGCGTCACCACGGTCGTTGGTCGTCTCCTTCACTGTCGGCTGCCTCCCTCCCACGCCGTCCACCAGTACTCGGCTCCGCCCCTCCTCGCGCGGATACCCGCGAACTGCGGCGGGCATCGATCTCCTTAGCCGACCACGAGGACGCCGAGACCCCTTGAACAAGCGCAAGTGCGCGCTAGGACAAGAGGGCGACATGGTCCTCAGCACGATGGGATGCCGCCGTCACGCCATCGCACCACGCACCTGGCAGTAAGTCATGACACCACCCTCAGCATTCACCTTACCGTGCTTGCCGAGTGCCGCCCTTGTCACTGCTGTCTCCGTTCCCCGGAGCGGGTCGTGATCGCCGAAGCTCCAAGCGCGCAATCAAACGTCCGTGAAACGCCGCATCCAAAGGTACGTTCCCTGGAATCTTGCGGTCTAGGGCTGGGTCCTGCGCGCGGATCTCACGGACATGCATACGCGTGTGTGCGAGCGGATGGGGAAGGAATGGAGCGCGAAGGTGAGCAGTGAAGTTACGTCTTGTGCAGTGTTGCATGCTTGTCTTGGCAGGGATAGTGGCTGGTTTTGCTCGGGGGAGAGAGGGTGGATGACGAATGAACGGTGGAGAATGGGATCCGGGGTGTGGCGCGATTGGCACGATATGATATTCCTGACACAGGTGAGTTCGATCTCTCCCGCGGTCGGTGACATGTTGGGCGGGCGCGACACAGGGCGGCGCTGACGATGTTATGTTTCTTCCCCAACAAGTGTACCGTACCCGTCGGCAGAATGGATGGAAATACGTGCATGTCCCGACGACTGCGGGGGTGCTCGAGTCGCGAGTGACTGGGGTTCCTTGAATTGCACTGAACCTGAACTGTGTCCGTCCATTTCCACACCCTGTCGGATGAGTAACCGTTGTCATCAGCCATCAAGCTAGTCAGGTGTGGCCCGTCAAAGCCCGTCCTGCGGTTGTTGTCTTGGCAAGTTGGCGCCGGGCCCGCCTGGTCCCTGAACGCCACTCTTTGGGCGGGCAATGGACCGAGAAACCGCAAGCTGGCTGGTCGGGATGGGTCTCGGAGGAGCGCACCGGACTGGTGAGTGCTTCTTCGAGACACTGCGCAGGGCCCACTAAGGGTGCCCGCGAGTCAGTTGTCCAAGGGCCCGAGGCCGAGGCGGGCGTCGCCGACAACGTCTTGTGTGCGCCGTGGGCGGTGGGCGGAGGAAGTACTAGTGCTGCGAAAGGAGGGGATGGATGAAATCTTGTACCGTGCCCCGCATTTGATGGCGTGTCGCCTCTGGGGTCGCATCTGCCGTCAGCTGCCAGGGCTACTCCGAATATGGGCATCAATATCAGAGCCTCCACTCGCTCGCTCTGTGCCGATTAAGTAAGCGCCCTCTCTAAAGACCCGCGCAGGGCTCTCTCTTCCCAGCTGCGAGCTTGCGTCGTCTCTGCTTTTCTCTCACATCCTCAGAGTCGTCTTCCTCCAGCTCTCCACGCCACCCACGCAGCCAGCCATGTCCCACCTCGAGAAGGCCTCCTCCGAGCTCGCCGCCAACCCCCCGCCGACGTTGTACAGCGCGAGTACCAGTACCAGCCAGCCCCAGTACTATCGTAAGCTCGGCAACCCCGGTCCTCTGTACGTCTCAGAGCCCTGCGGTGCCGACGCGCGCAGTTGTTGATTTTTCTGGGCATCGATTCCTCCAGCGGTCTCTTCGCCTTCGCGTCGACGACCTTCATCCTCTCGATGTACAATGTACAGACCCGCGGCATCACGACGGCCAACGTAGTCGTCGGCATGGCCCTGTTCGTTGGTGGGCTCGCACAGTTCGTCGCCGGCATGTGGGAGTTCGCGTGCCAAAACACGTTCGGCGCCACGGGTGAGCGTCGCTCTCCGGCCCTTCTGCTTCCTCGCTTCTTCTCTTGCTTCCCCGCCTCGATTTTTTTCTTTCATGCCCTCCGCACGCCCGCCCTCCTCCGGGATTCTCCCGTCTATGAGGTACTGACACAAACTTTACCTATTCATCCATGCAGCGTTCACGATGTTCGGCGGCTTCTGGATGTCGTTCGGGACAATCTTCATCCCTGGTTCCGGCGTCCTCGACGCGTACGTCACCAACGGCGTGCTCGATGCTGCCGAGCTCAACTCCGCGCTTGGTATCTACCTCTGGACGTGGTTCATGATCACTTTCCTCCTCTTGTGTGTACCTCTCTCTTCTACCTCTGCTCCATGTGGTGGTGGTGATCGGCGCTTCCGGTGTCGTTGTCGCCCTCGGGCACGGAATCAGCCGTTCTGTCGCGGCTCCTAGTTTCAGCCTGAAGTCCGGATATGACTTTGCCCTATATGGACTCTGTCTTATCCATGGCGGTCTGTCAGTCGTGAGCGCGTATTGTGTTGCTGTCGTTGAGATGACAGCGGGTAGCGCAATCTGTGGCCTACCTTGCGCGAGCGTGTCTCTACGCAGGCGCGACAATCGAACCGGGAGGCACCGATCGCACATCCACATCCATCTTTCATCGACAGTAGTGGCACTTGCTGACCACCGTTCGCATGTTCTTAGCATTGGGTCTTTGCGGAAGAACATCGGCCTCATCGCCCTCTTCCTCTTCCTCACCACCACCTTCGGGCTGCTCGGCGCAGGTACGTGATCAGCACTTCTCTGATCAACTCTTGAATTCACTGTCGTTGATGCACTCGCGTCCCTCCAGGAAAGTTCTCCAAAGACAACTCTGTGGCCCTCACCGAGGGTGGAGGCGCTCTCGGCATCATCACGGCGATGATCGCGTTCTACGTCGGCCTCGCAGAGCTCCTCAGCGACCGCTCCAGTTCGTGGTTCGTCCTGCCCCTCGGGCACATACCCAAGGGCCGCGTCGACTAGACTATCCCCCTCCCCCCCGCCTTCCTTCGTTCTCGCCCCGACTCAGATGTGGGCGTTGTCACCGTCGTCGTACTGTTATTGTATCTGTTATACTCTGTCGCTTCGTGTTACCCCCTCTGCGATACGTTTTCCGCTCCTGCATCACGCTGACCACTACAGCCTTAGATCCTACCTACCTCTCTTTCCTTGGTCGTGAAGTAAGCGTGTTAACCTCCTGTACACCCGTAGTAGCCTGTTTCTTGAACTCTCTCTTACATACCAGTGCCCGACGTCTCTGTGTCGTGGAGTCCTACCTACCGCAATGTCAATGTCGATCTCAACTCTTGGGACAAGGATTTTCACGCATCTTGTGCCTCCTTGTCTGTTCCTCCTGCCATCGCCTAGGAGTGAGATGGAGCTGAGCATTCGCGTTCCGCGCCAGGCGTTTCGGAATCCGGTGCTAAATCCGCGAGTAGTTTCACAAAAAGGTTCCGGTATCGTTAACGTCCTCGTCGCGGCTTCTATCTGTCAAACCAGTCCGCCACATTGAAAAAGCCCAGTGGCCGCAGGGAAAGGCATACCGTATACGTACCGGTCGCGGGGTCCGTCATCCCCCACTCTCACTGAGGTGAGAGAAGCGCAGGTCAGCTGCTCAAGGCACCCAGCGATTAAGTTTACCCAGCCGGTGAGTTGCTTCCCCGCACCCCGCACATGCGTAGAATGTATGATAGAGTAAAGTTTACGACACAGGTCTCCGGCTGCGGGCGAAGCAGTAGCATCGTCGGTAAGCATCTTAGGCAAGCTCCAGGCTGATCTGCTCGCGGCCCGTGGCGTGGACGCACAACTCGAAACCACTTACAATACTTACTTACATGTACATAGCATGTGGCCCCGGGGTTCGCTCCGCGGTTCGAACCTCGGCGCCTGGGGACCATACGAAAGTACGTGACGGTGCTGTACACTCACGAGCCGCTGCATTTCCGTGTCGGCAGGGTCTCTTCGACGCTATCCAGTGACTAGTACTAGTCGCCTTTGCTTGGGAACGATGCACCTTTCTCTGCTTTCGGAAGACGACCGCTAAGTTTCTGTGGGCCGCATGGGAAGGGAGAGGATAAGTACAGGGAGGCGGGCATCGTGGGGTCCTTGAAGTTGAAACCTCGTCGTTATCGTAGTCGTCCACGATCAGCCACGGTCTAAGGCCCAGATGGAACGGGCGGTACGGAATGAAGGTGAGCACATTATTCAACGAATCTTCAAGCATCCTCGGAATCACAAATCACAGTCTCCGTGATGGAAGGTTGTCTTATGCTTACTAGACTACTGCATTACTCTCGAAGCCCAAACTTTCCGTGGCGTCGAGTCCTCATGCTCGAATTCAACAATATCAATGCTAGTTTTGGCCGGGTCGTCCCGTTCCAAATTAAATGCAGTGGCTCCCGCTATTTGTGAGCACGCAGGACTGTATTTGGTTCGTCGTGCCTGCATCGTACCTCGGGGGCCTGCCGTCATCGTGAAGTGCTTGTTTCTTAGCTTGCGTCGCGGCGATATAGATCAGTGGTGGTACGATCCCATTTAATTGCTCTTTCCCGAGGTGGATGATGGCGGATACGTTGCAAGGTTCGGGCCGCTGCATCGTCCACCCGAACTTTAAAGGCTTGGAGATAGTTTTGCGAAGGACACCGAGCTTTGAAGGCGCCTGTGAAACGACACTTGCCCGAAATGCATCGAACGCCATTGGGCAAGCTGGCCGATGTTGGTCCAGGCACGACGCTAGCGCCGCTGTTAGCGGGTATCAAAGCCCTTTATCTGCCTCGCTGCTGCGCACGATTTGGATTGAGCATATTTCGCCAGTAAGTCTGAACTTTGACTGCACTACCAACGCTCACATAGCTCAGAGGCAGTGTCTACATCTCGACATCTCTTGAACTTCTTGTGCGATCTTGAATGTGGGCAGGCGTTAACCAGGTTAGCTCGAGCAGCGTCGAATGTGTTGGTTTCTTGAGTTTTCTTATAATATCGCCCGGCCCTTTCGGCGGCCGAGCGATCGAGTGGTATCAGAATAGGGTCGAATCGTCTGGCAGTCGTCTGGCCCCGCACACTAGGTGCAGATCAGAATATTTCATCCGAAATACTGTAAAGGTTATGGTAAAAGTAGTCTGAATACCTTTATCATCCCACGCCGTGAAAATTGGAATGCCTCTTTGTAGTGAAATACAGTCCTATCACAGTGCGCGCCATTCTTTACGGTAGATCTACAAAGGGCTTTACAGTTTTCACGACAAAGGATTATAAAGGTATTCAGATTATTTTCACAGCAACCTTTACCGTAATCCAGGACATATTACGCTGATATGCACTCCGTGGCAACGTCAATATGAAGGAGGCGGGGCAAGTATTTACATATTTAAGTTTATCTTTTTCACGCTTTGTTCTGAAACTGATTCGATATTCCGCACCTGCATAGGTGTGCATCATAGATCATGCCGGTCCTGTGAAATCCCGTACCTGTCGTGGTTTGGCTATCGATAAGGACGATATCATTGTCGTTGATATGGAACCTTGATGTCTCCGGTACGCCGGAGGCTGGAGCTCGTCCTCGTGCTGCTTGCGCTGTCAGTAAGTACTAGTGCTGTCAGCCAGCATTTGCACGTTACTGACTTATTCAGTTACCGCTGTTACCGCTGTCGTCGTTGACTCGCCCACGTGCGTGTCGGGCAATGAAGTGCCATACTGTACCTGAGCATACCTGCCTTATGTACCTCCTCCGGCCTGACCGGAAAATGAATAGGCCGTGGCTGCGGGAGATACTTGCGTCCGAGCCATGTCCGCTGAACCATACATTTACAGTCTTGCCACCAAGCATGACCTCCGTTTCTCGACCCGCGAGCCCCGCGGGTGGCATCCCGACCTCCCTCGAGGTGTTTTTGCCAAGCTGCACTTGGTAACGGAAAGGCTTCACTTGCCTTTTCGATGCTCGGACGAGTCATCGCCCACAGAGGCGGTGTTTACTTCGCGGCTTTGTGTGGCAAGTTTGGCCCTTCACTCACTCATGTTGCTCTGAAAAGACCGCTCACCCTTCTAAAGAACCTTTCAGATACGTAAACGAACCGCAATAGACGCGTTCTCCTTCTCCGAGTGGCGTAATGACCATGTCGGACGCGACCACGCTGTACTCGGATGGTGACTCGCTCAGCAGGCTGCCATAGTATTTATACTGAGAGTAGCAGCTTGAAGCCCCAACATTCATACCTCAACCATGACTTCCAAATATCCTGAAGCGAACGGCGAGAAGGCTCATCAGCCTCATCTGAACGGAAAACATCCAAATGGAGACGGCGATCCAACGAAACTCGGAACGCGGATTCGCCACCTACGGATAGGTGTCTGGGACTTCTATGAAGAGATCGAGCAGGAACTCTCAAGAATGCCTTGGGCACCGCTGCTAGGGAGGTACAGGGACATCGTGGAGTGCTTCCCGTACGTTATCCGCATGGTCAACGACGTCCTGAGCATCCCCGGATGCGCCTTCCTGGTGGCTGCGTATGCTGCCACCGACCTCATCCAAGCTCTCATTCCAGCAGCTTCTATCTGGTGAGCCACCCTAAAAAACCACACATTCGCCTCGCTAATATGGAGTGCGATTAGGCTCCAAGGGCAGCTATTGCATATCGTGAGTCATATCTGCACTGCGACGATGGCCTCGTGTTGAGCGCAGCGCTGACCGCCCGCTCCGCCTCCGCGCCACAGACGCAAGTCGCGATCGATACCCGCACCGTCGACAAGTCGCGCCTCTTCCACGTCTGCGTGGGCCGCATCCTCTGCAGCGTCGTGAGCATGCTGCTCCTGCACGCGCGGCAGCGCGTCGAGAAGCCGCTCAACGCGCGCATCCGGCGGTGGTACGCGCTGCACTCGTTCGGCGCGCGCGCGCGCCTCGACCTGCCGACCTACGGGCAGTCCGCGGTCCAGCGCCAGCTCAGCGACGCGTCGGACAACATCTGGGGCCAGACGGTCGTGTGGCAGACACTGGAGCTCGTGACGGACATCGTGAGCGCGGTGGCGCAGCTGCTCGCGTCCGTTGTCGTCCTCTTCCAGGTCCTCACGGCGAATGGGCAAGGCGACGGGCTCGCGCTCGCGGGGCTGACTCTGCTAGCGGAGATATACTACTTCTTGTCGCAAATGAGCGTGTTCCGGAGGACAAGAGGTGTGTGGTTGTGTCATTCTGCTTCGTCTTGGGTGTGTGTGTGATATTGGTTGGACGACGGTGGCAGTTTGGCTCGCGACGACGTTCAACGAGGAGTACTTGAAGATGCGCGGGTGGCAGCGCACTGTGCGCGATCTGGGACACCGCAAGGAGTTCGTCGCGGGCGGACTCGCGGGGTACGCGACGTCGGAGTTCAAGAAGGCGGCGGACACGGTTGGGGACCTGGATGGAGATTGGAACGAGCTCGAAGAGCAGGTGCTGCATCGCTCAAGCCACTGGAATATCTTGAACGAGCCCCTCAAGCAGTTGCCTCAGGTGGGTGCTCTGGACTTTGCTTGTGCCGTATACGATTCAAGGCTAAGTTAATTTCGACGTCCCAGGTCTACTTCACCCTGCGATCGGCGCAGTACCCAGCGAACATCCCGGTCTCGCTCGCGTCCCTCAACCTTGTGCAGGACGCGACATTTAGGTTTGCGTTCACTATATACGAAATCATCCAAAGGACGAAGTCGGTCGGGCGTCAGCTGGAGTCTGTGAAGAAGCTCTACGAGGTCGTCAACATCCCGAACGTGGTCAAGGATGGGACGGTGCCGTTCCCGGAAGACACCGCTCAGCTCAGATCTGGAATCGAGCTTGAATTCCGGTAAGAATTGTTTGTTTTCGTTAGTGGCGGGCTCCGGAGGAGTCTGACCAAATGCAGAAACGTGTCTTTCAAGTACCCCGACACCGAAAAATGGGCCCTGCGGAACATCTCGTTCAAGCTTCTTCCGGGACAGCTTTGCGTGGGTTACTCTCCATCATTGCCCACCTTCAGGGACGCAGGGCTGACCGAGTTGGGAACAAACAGGTGATTGTCGGCGCGAACGGCGCTGGAAAGAGCACGATTCTCAAGCTGGCGACACGCCTGTACGACCCAGACGAGGGGGAGATCTTCTTTGGGGGACACAAAATCCGCACGCTCAAGCTCGACGACCTCCGGCGCGCCATCTCCGTCCTCTTCCAAGACTACACCCTCTTCCCGCTCTCCGTGCGCACCCATCTCTTCTCCCCCCGTCCCTTTCTAGCTGTAACACTCACGAGGAGGACATGCACAGATCCGAGACAACATCGCACTGGGGGACCCCACCCAGGCCGGCGCAGACAGCGCAGACCGTGTGGGGCAGGCCGCGCGGCTCGCAGGGGCGGAGGGCTTCATCGCGAAGCTGCCGAACGGGATCGACACGTACCTCCAGCGCCCAGTCGAGGACGAGTACTCGGGCACAGTCGAGGGCACGAAGACATTCTCCGGGCGCACGGTCAGCTACGAGCCCCTGCGCTCCGCCGCGGGCGTGCCGAAGGCCGGGTGGACGGGCGCGGCGGGGCTGAGCGGCGGCCAGATGCAGCGGCTTGCGGTGTGAGTGCTGCCCTCGTTCTTTGATCGTGATAAGGATGAGTTGAACTGACGACGACGGGGGGGCGCCCGGTGCAGGGCGAGGACGTTCATGCGGTCGGTCGTGCAGACGGACGACACGGTCGGCATGCTGCTGTTCGACGAGCCGAGCGCGTCGCTGGACCCCGCGGCGGAACACGGTGGGTGGTCGCTGTCTGTGTGCCGTCCGATCGGGAATTAAGGCACTGACCTCGAGCTATCTCTGCGTGCGCGGGTGCCCAGATCTGTTCGACCGGCTGAGGGAGCTGCGCGGGAGCAAGACGATGGTGTTCTCGTCACACCGCTTCGGCAACCTGACGCGGCACGCGGACTTGATCCTGTGAGTGCGTCTCTATTCGTGTCTCTATTATCTCGGCGGAATGTTGCGGAGCTGTGCGGCTGACTGCTGTGTTCGTACGGCCCAGGTACATGGACGAGACGGGGATCGTCGAGTCTGGTACTCACGACGAGCTGCTTCGCGGGAAGGGGGAGTATGCGCGGCTGTGGACCCTGCAGGCTCAGGCATTCCTTTAGCCTGAGGGTATTGCCAGAGCCGAATACAAAAAATGGGGTGGCTTTGTTGTTCCTTTGCTTTGTCCGTGGCCGAGCGGAGAGCTAGAACTTTGCAGGAGTAGGGTCCTTGGTAGCGGGAATGTGCGGTTTATAGCAACTGCGGGTCTCATATCCATGTCCGCGGCATGAAGAAGGCACGACGTCTCGTATGCACATGCTCGGGTCTCCATTGGCGTCGAAGCGTCACGTATGATGGCATAGCACCACCCGCCCTTGTACATTGTACATTTCAACGTTAACGTCGCGTCGCTTGGCTAAATCAACAGGTGGACGATACTCCGACCTGTCGGAAGTTCCCACTGGCGTACGGTGTTTGGGAGGAAATTCCTTGCCGGCGGCCGCGAGTTACAGCATCCCCGCGTCGAGCACACTGAAAACGCGTTTCTGGCTCATGTAGACGAAGTGCTGCATGACGCACGGCGTATCTCCGCCACATCGCCCTGGGCGAGGGAACATGATGTTGATAGCGGACTGTGTACTGCGTTACGTTGATCTCGTGCCACTGAAGAGTCTTCGGAACCTTATCCCCGGACAATCGGGCCCACCTTCTTAGTAGATCTTTTCGCACTGAGGTCTGTGTCTCGCTGTTGCCATCTCGAATCTATCTGCGTCTATGTAGTTGCTGACGCTCTTCTTTTCTGAGTTTTTCGCTGCTCGTCAACCGTCTGCTTGATCCTGACCGGTAACTTGTCTGTGGCAGAAAATGTTTCGACGCTGACCGTTTTCACGGCGACCATCGGGTCAGCTGGAGCACGACGATGCGCCGGAGAATCATCCTTGTAGACGCACAGAGTCCACGTACTTGGTACTATCAATAAGTTCCAGCCGGCGGTAGGGCGTGCATAGTCGGAGGAATGCCTCGCGGGAGGCAGCCCTCGCGGGAGGCAGCCCTCGCGGGATGTGAACTCGGATGCCTGCCTGCGCCGTTTCCCACTGGACAACTGTGCCTGGACATTCAGCGAGTCAGGGGGTTAACGTTGTCGGCGCGATCTGTGGGAGCGATGCACCGGCTTGGCGATGGGCAGCGTAAGGGTCTGCCCCGTCGAAGCGTCTGAGCTCAGGGCGGTGGCAGACGTCGGAGGTTGGATAGCAACGTGTTGGGGCTGTCATGGACTCGGATGGTGCGGGACATCGGGTAGGGCGGTACAGGAGAAGTAAGGGTTTGTCCGAGGGGGCTGGGCTCGACTCTCCCTGTTCCGCGGGGGATGGCTCGACGATCTGAGGTTGGATCGCTCACAGCCCTTCGAGCGGGCGCGCTGAGGTGCAAGGGGACGAGAGAGAGAGATGTGTGACGCAATTTTCTGGGCCATAGGGCTTGAAGAGCAGGTCTGGGTCGGGATAAACCGAGCTGCGTAGCAATGCGGTGAGACCGATCCGGTCGGATGGAGAATATCGTCATGCAGGGATTACTTGCCTAGCGCCGGTTGAATTTCCAGCGGATCGTTGTACTGTTTTTTGTGGTGTTGTCGCGAGTGGACAATTTTCATCTGTGGTTAGTGGAGACACCACGATCAATGGTCGTCACGGTTCGAGGTTGTTTGGGTTGCCGAAATGTTGCATTACCGGCGGCAGTGTTAGATCTTTACCGAGATCGATTCGTTCTGTACTGTGCTCACCACCAATATCCGAGGATATACGATGCACAGTACCTGTCATAATTAGCAAGATCCGGGAGGACTTTGGAAGACTCACCTAGTTACTGTTAGAATGGACGAACGGTTCGTGCTGACGTCGCGGCGGAGACTCGCAGAGACTCCCGACTTCAGTGGTGAGAATTCTTGCGAAACCCAAGGTGAAGCGAGTAGTGGTTTACACCGACGTCACCTTGAAGTATTGAGTACATTATTGCATTCAAATGCGTAGTATACATTCCCACTGGAGGTGGAAGTTCTACGACGATCTGTTCCAGGCTCGCTCCAGGCACAGGCGCTCTCTGTTCTAGGCTGCGTTTGTTTGTCAGCACTCGTCGTGGGTTATCCTTCTCGGCTGTGACGGTACCCGTCGAATACGCGGCTCTTGTATCCACGCCTTGCAGTCGAAGAGGGGCGAGTATATGTTTCGTATGTTGGAGTTGCTGGATTAGGGCAAGCGCGGGTGCGTTGGGGGCTTGGTGTTGTGGAGACTCCGGCCGGGGGGAGGCACAGCCGGAGACGGCCGTTGGCCGTCATTGGAGGCACGGCCGATCGAGGGCCGTCATTGGGGGGACAGGGCCGTGACGTCATTGTGGGCTAGGCCTGGGGAAACGGCTGGAGAAATTGCGGACGGCATTTCCGGGACGTTCGCCTTGATTCCTCACCACCATCGTCCTCATCGTCTCTGCCAGCGCCCTCGCGCCCCTCGTCGTCGTCCTCCCCCCGTCCCTCATCGCCCACCACGGCTTACACACGCCTCCCCACCCTCACCTCCGCCCACCCGGAGGAGTCCCTCGACAGCTTCGCGGCTGCCATCTCTGCCCGCTATGCTCGTCAAGCCACCTCCCTCATCTCCCTAAACAGCCCTTCGGTGTCAGCGCCCAAGTCGTCGGCACTCCCTCCTCCCCCCGCCCGTCCATCCCCGGGCCCAATCCCACCGCTCATGACCTCCTCATTCTCCCTTCCGCCCATGCCATCACCGTCCACCCTCGACGCCTCTTCCTCGGCACTCCCCCCCACCGCCTTTACCTCCCTCCCACCGTCCTCGTTGCCGACAGTGCTCTCGGACGAGTCTGCGCTGATTCTCGACATCCGGCCCCACAACTCCTACTCGCAAGCCCGCATCCCGCATGCGCTGTCGCTCTCTGTTCCGTCGACCCTCCTGAAGCGCCCCAACTTCTCCCTTGCTCGCTTAGCGGAGATGCTTCCCACCTCCGCGGCGCGCGACAAGTTCGCTGGGTGGCCACATGCCTCGAGAATTCTCGTTTACGATGCCGACTCGGCCTCGCTTGCCCCAACGAGCAATCTCCTCGGTCTCATGCGCAAGTTTCGTAATGAGGGCTTCCCCGCGTCGAAGGAGATTGCTTGGCTGCGCAACGGCTTCCACGCTGTCTGGAGAGAGCATCCATCCCTGGTTGAGCACGGTCCTTTCCCAGACATCCTTGACGAGGACGAAGCGATAGGTGAGCATGAGACTGATGGTGATCCCGCACCCCTCGGCAGGGTAGCGCCTGCGTCTACCGCCCCTCGGGTGCTTCGGGCAAAGCATCTACCACAAGCCGCTTTCACTTCAGCTTCGACGATTCCGTTCAAGCCAAGAGTAAGTGTCGATCACCTTTTGATAGTAGTGCTACTCACAAGTCGCTTGCCCAGGGAGCACCACCGGCGAACAACCCGTTGCAGTTGGTTCCCCCCACCCCGGCAGTGTCTCGCGAGTGCTTGTCGGCCAGCGGTGCTGCACTTGCGCCTCTTGCAACGACTGTCGCTACTGTCCCGCCGCCATTGGCGACGTCTTCGCTGTCCGGTCCTCCTGCCCCTGGGAAGACGCGCAGGGCGGAGTTCACATTGAAGCTTCCTCCTGGTCTTCTGCAGCATAAGGGTCCAGGTGGAGCGCCGCTGACGAGCGTCCCGAGAGGCGCCCTCTTCAGCGTGCCGACCTTGTCGCCACCCTATTCACATCCCGGCTCATATGAGAACCCAAGCTTCTCCTTACCGGGACGGCCAGTGAGTATTTTTCTGATTAACGTTCGCAGTATCTCATCCGGTCATATAGGTCGCGTTTAACCCTTTCTTCGACACGATCCGGCAAAATATAGAGCTCGGGAGTCGAGGCTCGAAAGCCACGCAAAGCGAGGGCATTCCGCTGAAGTTATCTCGCCGTGTCCGACGACGGGTCGGCGAACTTCCATTCGAGTGGCTACGGCAGATTGCGAGGAAGAGTAACCGTGGCAAGGAAAGCAGCAGCGACCTCGGCAGCGACAGTGACGGTGCCGATGGAGACGGGTCGGTCTCCGAGGGGCCTTCAACGTCGAAGGCCATTTCCGAGGTGCATCCTCGCCCTTCACAATCCAAGGTGACGTCGACGGCGCGTCGCTCTCCGGAGCGCTCTCCCTTCTCATCACCTACGCAACCTGCGCCGTCGAGTTCGCCGGCCGGCCTACGCTCGCCATCAAGTCCTACATCATCGCTGCAATCCCCATCTCCCTCCGACACCGACGACCTCACGCGCCTCCTTGAGTCTCAGTTTTACCGTATTGAACTGGGCGAGCAGAAGCGATTGCTCGGAGTGATGGAGCGGCACAGCATGGAGAGCGGGAAGGTCATCCATGAGGCACCAGGGGTGCGGGGCTTCGTGGGCATCGCTCCGTCTGGGCGCGGCAAGTCTATGCCGGGCTCTACAAGCGAGGAGAGTTCTAGTTCGGGAGCGGGTGCTGTTTCCCCATTCCCATTCAGCATCACCGCGGGGCTTGAGAAGGGTGCGAAGAATAGGTGCGTACCTGATTCACGTGCGGGACGGAGATCTGTCTGACGCGCGAGGATGTCTAGGTACCGGAATGTCTGGCCGTTCGAACATGCCCGCGTAAAGTTGCGGAAGGCGAAGCCGGACGACGATGATTATATGAACGCAAGCTACGTGCAACCTATAGGTACCACGAAGCGTTACATCGCGACACAAGGTCCACTGCCCACCACCTTTACTGACTTCTGGACGTGAGTGTACCTGGTTCTTCTGGGTGGGAATCGCTCATGATCATTGTATAGGTTGTGCTGGGAGCAGAACGTGCATGTCATCGTAATGCTAACGCGCGAGATCGAAGGATCGTCGGTCAAGTGCGGAAAGTATTGGGAAGACGGCATGTACGGCACCCTCCGGCTCAAGCTCGTGGAAACGAATGATACCCCTGAACGCGAACGCAAGAGGCAAGAGAGCGAGATTGGAGGCGGGTTCTTCAGCCAGCACATTCCTAAACCCAAGCCTCGCCTTAAGTCCCGCTCTAAGGCTGACCAGGACCAGTCAACGATCAAGCGAGTCTTCGAGCTCACCAACATCGCATATCCACTCGCGCCGCGGCGTATTGTCACCCAGTTCCAGTACCTCGAATGGCCAGATCTCAACGTCCCCGAAGACCCGCACGGTGTCTTGAACCTTATGCTCGAAGTCGAGGACGTCGTCGAGCAGTCGCGTCGCGCGGATCAGAAACCGTGGGGAGAGGGCCCGCTCCGCCGCCGTCCGAGCGCCTGTGGTCCTCTACCAACCATCCATGGCAACACCGTCGTCGCGGGCAAGGACCGTTGCTTGGACGAAGTGGACCCCCTCACTGGCGTCGCTACCATCGCGCGTAACGACGCTCCCCTTCTTCTTCACTGCTCCGCGGGTGTCGGCCGCACGGGCGGGTTCATTGCCGTCGATGCAATCTTGGATGGCATCCGGCGTGAGATGCGCAAGCGCAAAGAGGGGATTATCCAAGAGACCGCGGACGCGCAGGCAGCGTCTGAGTTTGGGCGGGGCAGGTGTGGCTCGACGAGGGAACGGAGTCAGAGCGACAGCCAGTCTCGGAGTCGTAGCTTGAGCGTGATGAGCACCACTCTCGAGTCGGAGGCGGAGCCGATGGAGATCGACCCGCCTGCGCTCACGGAGGGTTCGGAGGCGGCGCACCTCACAGTCCCTGTCTCTGTCGGCGATCAAGACGTGCACGTCCCTGTCGCTGGATTCACGGAGGCCGTGCCGATGGAGGTGGACGGACAGCCAGAGTTGGAGACGGCTACAGCGTCGCTTCCGTCGCCAACATCGCTGAAGCGCCCATCGCAACCTCCGGCGCTCCTTCAGGCGTCCTCCGACCTCGTTGCGGAGGTCCGACGCGCGACGCTGAACCGTGACACATGGACGTCAATGAGCCCTACCACGCCGTCGACTGCAAAGGGCGAGCCCCGGGAACAGCAGCGATTCGCGCCGCGCTTGCAGCCGTCGGAGACCAGTTCAGATTCCTTCCCGGTTCGTTCACATTCCGGTTCGGCCCGCACCCGGAAGCGTTCGCGATCTCGCGATACCGCTTCAGCGAGCCCGCCGACAAGCCACGCGGACAGCTCGACAAACTCGATGGTGAGGAAGACGGCGAAGTTGTCGATGACGAGCCCATCACCGCCGCTGTTGGAGTCCTCAGACTCCAGACAACGGTCCACGTCATCTTCGCTTCCCTCTTCGGCATCTGAGCAGCACGTCACTGTCGTGGCGCCGACACGCCCGTCGATGGCAGCGCAGAGCCACAGGCTGAATACGTGGCGATCAGAGGTGCACTCGTCGTCAGACGCGGGCGCATCCGCAGCGAATAATGAGGAAGGGTCGCTCGATCAGCCGATGGACACGCCATATCCGATGCTGAAGGAGCCGCGGAAGCTGCATTCGGACGCGTCGCCCCCCCTGCTGTCGTCATACGACGAGCCGGTCCGACGCGTCGTGGAGGATATGCGCGAGCAACGGATGAGCCTGTGCCAGAGCCTGCGGCAGTATGTGTTCGTGCACCGGGCGATCATCGAGGGCGCGCTCATGATCGTGGACGAGGAGAATCGATGGGAGGCGGAGGAGCGGGCCTTGCACGCACGCTCACATTCCAAGGCGTTCACTGAAGGCACCGAGCATTCGCGGAAACGCAGCGCGCCGGACCCGAACTCGAGCGACGAGGGCCAGATGACGGAGCTCGAGATCAACACGGCGAGCCTCGGGGTCGGGACGCGATCGCCCGGAAGGGGAAAGCGCGGCGCGAGCCCGACGGAGCTTCTCAAGGAGGGCCCCGACGGGGGTGTTCTGCTCACGAAGCGGCCGAGCTTGAAGAGGCATGGGCGGCAGAGAACGGGCGAATTCGAGCCGATCGCCGTCGATGCTTGCTCCATGACGTCCCTGTAATGCTCTTGCTGAACGCCTTTCGTGCTCTCCCCTCCTCCACATGGACTCTTATTCGATGCTCTTCTCGTCTAATCACCGTTCGCTATCGCCGCTCAACACTATGTTCACATCGGTCCCCGCTCGCTCGCGCTAATGTGCCAACTGTCCTGCTCTCACGTCTACTTGCACTGTTACCATTCATCGCCCATCGTGTAGGATATCTTGTATCGCGCATCTACTGCTCTCATCCTCCCTAGACATTTCCCTCTCTCTTCCCCCCATGTGTATCCTCACTGTCCTTTTTTTGTCCTCCTCTCCTCTCCCCTCCTCCCCTCAGTATATCCACGTCTCGTGCCATGTATCCTGCACCTCACCACCCCTCCAGCGAAACCACCCATACATCTGCACATGCATTCACGACCCATCATGCATCACCACCACGTTAACATCCATTCGTCACATAACATATCGGCCCCTGCCACCATGACCGTACGTCCGTCCGTCCATAGCATATACATACTTATCTTCATCCCGCGTACTGCGAGTTCGCGGTGCACGGATCAGTTTGACAGCATATATACTATATACTTGCGAGACTCTCTCCATCCATCATACGGTATGACGGTAGAAAGCTTGGCTTGGCTTCACTTCCAAGTTCAGCATCATCATCATTCGTCGTTCGTCGTTGCGTCCAATATGCGCAGTTATCGAGGTCGCAGTGTTTTGTATACCTGTAATTGATCTTTGTCAGTTCAGGTGTGTCTGTAGGCGCGTCGCTCGTTGAGATCTGTGGGGAGAATGGAGAATTGTGGAGATCAGACTCCCCAGCCATTAACATTTCCGTCACTGCGATGAGGATCCGTACAGCTCCTCGTTTTCGAAAAACACTCTCAGCGCCCTGTTAGTAACCCCTGCCTTGTCCACATCTACCGCCCACGGTCGGATTTTGTGGTGATACAGTATATTGAGGAGTCCCCCCTCGCGCGGTATTAGCTCCTCTGGATAGGTGCGTCCGTCGGGAGTGGTGGAAGGTTTTACCTCAACACATCGTTTGACGCGGATGACAACAACCCGTTTTCTGGCGTGCTGGGGAAGAGTCGATCGCTCGAAGCTGCAGATCGTTGGGCCTGTAGAAAGGGTTGTACGTAAGAACGCAGCAATCGCTGAATAGCCTAGGCGGATGGCACAATACCTTCGAACGGACAGTAGCCCATGAGCTTCCCATCCACCTGCACATGGTACTGCGCCAACCCCCGCATGCGTCGCTTGATGATGACCTCCGGGCCGACGAAGAGGCACATGCAGTTCGCGTACGCCAAGAAACGGTATGTGAACTCCTGCCCGAACGTGCTGAGCGTCGGCAGCATCGACATCAGGGCTGGGTTCCGCGTGGCGTCGAGAGGCTCTTTCAAGCCTGCGCGCAGCGACTGCATGGACGCGGCCGCAAGGTCCAGCGTCCGCTGCGAGACGAGCCCGTCCTGCACGGGGAGCGCGGCGAGCGCGCGGGTCGAGTCCAGCCGCAGCATGAGCTTGTACAGGGGGTACCGCCAGGGCCTGCCGCTGTCCGTCAGGAGGTCGGAGCCGGTCGCGAAGCTTGCGGGGTCGCGCGAGGGCGTGGTGCGGAAGCGCAGCTCGCCGGCGAGCGGGGGTGCGTGCGCGGGCACGTGGAAGTAGATGAATCCGTGCGTCCCGGGAGGGAAGGTTGGGGGGCGCCTGTCCGTTTGGAAGGTGAAGATGCGCACGCGTTCGGGCTGGTCGTGGAAGTCGGACGAGGGATGACGTCTAGGGTGGGCTGGCTCATGAAGCTGAAGTCGACGTAGTCGCCGGGGGTAAGCTTTGTGGGGTCCAGCGTGCGTATCTCCCGATGGAAGTTCTTCAGGGTCCGCTGACTATGGGTGTCTAGCGGTGATTTATTTGAGGATAGAGCACTGGAGTACGCTCTCCATGTCCGGCTTGCGATGCTCTTGGGGAAAGACTGAATACGACCAGCAGCCTGAGACCGAGGGAGACTCTACCAACTTGGCACTTTCATAAGCCTTTTCCTCCACAGGAGGCCTGCCTGAGACATTATTCACAACCTTATTTCAAGGTCGTTAATAACAAGCGAAGGTAACTTGGACGTTGCGGGGCTCACCGTTGACCACAAGAGCCTTGAGGTGGACGGAGTCAGTGGCAACGGTTGAAGTTATTCTAAGCGCCGAACGGAAGCGCAAGCCAAGCACAGCCACTATTACGCGGGATTATAAGTCGTCATACTTATAATTACTTCAGCTTGGAATGGCGGGGAGGGGAGGTAAGTTAGGATAGATTTTGGATTACCTCAGAGTGGTACAGATTCCAAATACGTCCCTCCACACGCCCAAGCTAGCCCCGAGCCCACACGTTAACAACAGTTGTAGTACTTGCTGTAGCCCCGACACGGGCCATGGGGACGCACCGATTGCATATTCTGCCAGATCATAGCGTTGTGTGGGATGCCCTGAAAAAAGTGGCCAGCATGCCGGATACAGAGTGAAACTTCTCATATATGGATGGTTATGACAAGGCCCCCAATCCCTGGTTGTCCGAGGAAGCCTCAAGTTCAAATACACACACAGGAAGTATGTGCTTCCACTGACCTCGATAGGTTGGAGTTGACCTCGAAAACTCCCTCGAACGGGTCTTGAACAATATGTAGTCCAGTAATGGCGAATTTCGGTCGAATAGTTGAGTGGCCTTGGCTAGATGGCGGGCATTAAACGCCAGGTGATGCAACTTAAACCACTGCTAGTAGTAGGCAGATTCGGATAGCAAGACCCAACTGGACTGGAGTGCAGGTCTCCTTCAGGTCAGGTCAGGTTCATACGTCGCAGTAAGAAGGAATCATTATCCAACATCCCGATCATACCGTACCGTGACCGCATTCAAGTTACGCGGGGTTCGCGACTAGTGCATCGGCCCAAGTCAGGCGACCCCTGCCGGGGGCGGGACCCGTCGTATGAAGTCGCTCTCTCTATCATGCGCACAATGCGGACGACGACGACGCGCTTTCCAGCGTGCCCAAGGACCGTTGATCGTTCGAAGCAGCACACCACCGAACCAGCCAGAGGCGCATGTCAGGTCCCTGCGTATCACAAGGAGAAATCTGTTGATGTGGACGTCACCTCTGAGGGGGCTGTACAGGACAGGCTTCCAGCACTGAGCTGGCCGTGCGCGTGAGGAACCGCATGACGTGCTTCAGACTCGCATTCTAGCTGACGGACATGGCCAGAAAGCTGGCCACTTCAGCGTAGCGCGAGCAGAACTCCTGCCTGAATGCGCCGACAGGTTTGTCGGCTGCCCGGCACCTGACCAGGAGAGTGCAACGCCCCCAGCATCACGCTGCGCATCGGTACCCTGTCCCGTGTAACGGCGGGACCGCAACGGAAATGAGGACCAGCGTCCACTGTTGAGACGAGCCCGTTCTGGGGAAGAAGCACACGGGATCGCGGAGGCGCCGTCCGCACATGACCTTGTACGAGCGATCATATCGCCTCCAGAGCAGTGCGATCGGTGACTCGGAGCAAGTTCGAGCCAGTTGCGAGGCTCGCGGGATCCCGTATAGGCGTGACGGGGAAGCGGAGTTCTCCTGCGAGTGGAGAGCCGTCGGGCGGGCGGGGAGGCGCATCCTAGTAAGTATAGGAACACATGAGTGCCAGAAGGGAACCTGTTCGAGCTCCATGTAATTAATCGCCATGAAGCTGGAATTCTGGAACGAGCGACGGAGATGGAGATGAGTTGATCGGCACGATGCCAAAATGAACCATGACGCCGAAACGGGGATAGCACACCGCACTAGTTTGTGTGGGTCGAGTGTGCGTATCCGAGACCTTTCCCTTCGCCGGGAAGTCGGTTTGCTTTTCTGAGGTGTTGTGGGTGGTGTGGTTGAGTCCCGCTTCAAGGTCGCCTTCGCCCGGTTGTGAATGATCTCACGACCGATAGGATGGAGTGCCTTCCCCATGTTCGATGAACAACTGAGCTTCGAAGCGGAGGAAGGTTAACTCCCAGGAACGGTGAGATCATGGGTGATGGCCTGGACGGCGAGGGTAACGAAAGCATCTGCGCAGATTGACGTCCTAGCAACTTTGGGACTTCTCTTGAGTCGCAGGGAAAACCGTGTAATATACCTTCTCAGTCCGTCTCAGAAGTGGTGGGCTGCCGCAAGGCGGCGGCGAGGGCGGATCCGAGCGAATCCAACTTACGCCCTACCGGATGTATGGCGCAGCCGCAGGGTGGAGAGCGAGGGAATGGGGCACATGAGATGTGAGACGTCGCGGTAAGAGACAAGGGTGGGTAAGGTATGAGGAATGCTGTTAAAAATCAAGAGAAGCAAGGAAGTGGCGAGCGGAGTTGTGGCAGATCTCTGATGGGAGGATTGCGCGGAGATAGGATAGGGGTGGATGTGGATGGCAGAGAAACCGTAAGCACTAGACCACGGCAATCCTTGGCTTCGGCATGTTCCTGTTTTCGTTGTTGGCAGCACCAGTGCACCACCGGCGTCCTTACCGCCATGAGACGAGCTGGTGGGGACTTGCGAGACTCCGCCCGACTCAAGCGCTCTGGTTCTTAGCCATCCGAGTGTCAGACAATCTGCAAGACAACGTTCGAATGCCGGACGCCCTGAGACACGTGACACGCGAGCTCGAGACTGAAGTCTGGTGAGTTGCGTCAAAGCCCAGCTCGACCGCGCCCGAATAGTCCATCGAGTGAAACCATTGTAAACATACGTATGTGCCGAATAGTCATCTCCACATCGTTTCCCGAGACCTGGAAGGCGTCAAGCTGCCACACGTCGTAAGTGCAGTCAAGGTCCACCCACGTCGGCTAACGGTCCCAGCTCATGCTTGAGTGACCAAATCAGCCACAACAAGCCCACACAGCCATGTCAAAGTTCTCAAATGCCGACGGCCATCGCGAGGACATCTCCTCACTTCAGTCGAGGAGCGGGTCCTCCACAGCCCACGGCGCCCCTTGGTCCCTATGCCAGACGTCCAACGCGCGAGGAAGCCAGGGCTTCAGCGCAGCCGCACGGTCTCTGACCAAAAGGAAGGCCCATTTGCGCGTAGAAAGTCGGCAAACTCACCTGGAGGTTCTGCCTCACTCCCCGCAAGGCCTGAGCGCCTCGTCGACTAGAACAGTAAGGCCATGGCGCTGTCTCAGGCCCACCTTCTGTTGATAGTGGAAGACCATAGAGGTGAGTATGTACCGTCTGTAGAGGGGTTGTGAGGAGGATGACGAAATCGAGTCGTTTTCCGACTGGAAGAACGATGGTGAGCGGCTGAAGCAGGTGAAGAGGCTGTGATATGTGGTCATTGGATATCTTGCAGCGTTTTTCAGCACATATAGTTCGTATTGGAGCGCATATATGAGGGTTCGAGGGCATGCGAGGGGTGGAGGCTGACGGGAACATGGTGGTTTGGGAACAAAGTTGTTGAGCGCCCACGTCCAGGCTCAACCTCGACAGAAATGGTAAATGAAGCGCCGTAGGGAAGACAGACGCGCATTAAGCGGAGTTCCGGAAGTTACCGAGCACCCAATCTGGACTGTATCCATGCCAACCGGCCACCGTCATGGTCTTTTCGCTTTTTCAAGCTCCTCCGTTTCAACCTCCGTACGATGGGCATCGTATACCTGGAAATATATGGACACACTAGTTGCAACGCTTCCCGCTGCTATCAAATCGTGTCTTACGGGGCACCGCGAGCTAGTAAGTGCATCCGAGTGGTTTCTAGCTCAGGCTATCGTACCTCTTATGATGCCCTTGGTCGCTCGATAGTGGCTCACGAGCTCATTTGATCTCATAATTCAGCTGTAACAGGCACATAAACCGTGCTGCCGAGATTTCGCTCATTTCAGTTTGAGGTGAGCGCAACACTGGCCCCACTCGATAGCTGTACGGGAGGCACTGACTTGAAGAAGCCACAGCAACATCCAGCGCTTCGCCTCACAAGAATAGCATCCGATTCCCTCGGAATTGCAAAGGCACCTCTCTCCTAGTAACGAAATCGTGTCGACCAAGCCACGTCGGTGTTTTTGTAGACAATGATTAGAAGGCTCACGCGTTAGGCCCATTGTGCGTCATTTCTCAAGTTCGAACCGCGACACTCTGCATCCCTGGATGGATCATTGATCCGTATTTCAAAGGTTCTCCCTCTAATCCTACCCACCTACCACCCATGCAGGACAGCTCCAAATGCGACATCAGGACAAAGTTGGGGTATACACCAACGGTGGTGAGTGTGTGGGACGTCTTCCTTCTAGACTGCGACTGACCCTTCGTCCAGTTCTCTGTCAACAGTAGGATACGCCTTCCTTGCGGCGCTGTCCGTATCTGTGTCTGAGGCTGGTGGACGCGGGGACCCCATCGACCCAACCCCACTTCAGATCGGCGATCGGTGCGCCAACTCAGTCTGCGGGAGCGGCAGAAAACCAGTCAGGGGTCGAGCGCAAGCTGTCGAGAGTAAGTCCTCATGACAGTTGTCTAACGAGCCCTAGTGAGTTCAGCGTCTCATTTAGCACATTTGGTTAGCGGCCAATGCGGGTTACATCTGCCCCACAGGATGTACAGGTGACCCACCCATTGCGGATGGGTCCCCCGAACTGACAATATTTCGAGCCAATCCCCATTCTGGGGCAAGTGTGTACTATACCCCGTGCCGTCCCCACATTTTTCTCACCCCTCGCCGTTGCTGTCGCCCTCCTTCTTAAAAACCCTCGTTCTTCGCTCGTCCTCTCGTCTACATCTCCCTCCACAACCGCATCTCGCACGTCATCTCACACGCCCCAACCACAATGCCGGAGACTTTCAAGCACACCTTCAACACCCCTGTCTACAAGGGCAAGGTCGAGGTCCCTCTCGGCCTTTACATCAACGGAAAGTTCGTTGATGGGTCTCAAGGAACGTTCATCGAGTGAGTCCTGTTCTTGTTCCTTCCCCGACGTCGTCCATTTGGAGCCCCTATTTCGCGGCGCTCCAGGCGAGGTGCAATCGCGTTACGTAATCACGACTGGGTGGACCGCGTCTCCTCCGGCAGATTGACGGTGCCCTTGGCGGGCTGTTCACGGTCTATTGCACGCTTTTAATGGTTTTGCGGCGGAGGGGGAGCGCGCGACGGTGACGGGATGGAGGTCGTGAGGTCGCGTTTTCTCCTCGAACTCAATGCAACCTCCCATCGTCCGTACTCCTGGTGTTGCAAAACTCAACGTCCGTCTGCTGACTGTCTCTCCACAGTGTCATCAACCCGACGAACGGCAAAACTACCACTCGTATCGCCGAGGGGACTGCCAAGGACGTCGACATCGCCGTCGCGGCCGCACAGAAGGCCTTCGAAACCACCTGGGGCCTTAACGCGAACGGTTTCGAGCGTTCGCGCCTACTCGTGAAGCTCGCCGACCTCATGGAGGAGAACACCGACCTCCTCGCCGCCCTCGAGGCGCTCGATAATGGCAAGACCTTCAACTGGGCCAAGCGCGGGGACCTCAGCGGGTCGATCAGCTGCATCCGCTACTACGCCGGCTGGGCGGACAAGATCCTCGGCCAGACGATTGAGACCACGGAGGCGAGGCTCGTCTACACTCGCCACGAGCCCGTGGGTGTCGTCGGCCAGATCATTCCCTGGAACTTCCCTCGTGAGTGCAACTTCGCGTCTGGTCCTGGTTCCAGCGTCTATCATGTCACTCACATGCGGCTCGCATTTACACAGTGCTCATGATGGCGTGGAAGATCGGCCCTGCCCTCGCGACGGGCTGCTCGGTCGTTCTCAAGGCGTCCGAGTTCACTCCACTCACCGCGCTCTACATGGCGAAGCTCATCGACCAGGCCGGCTTCCCCGCCGGCTCGTTCAACCTCGTCAACGGGTACGGCAACACCGTCGGCCAGGCGATCTCGGACCATCCTAAGATCGAAAAGGTTGCGTTCACCGGCAGCACGCTCATCGGCCGCAGGGTCATGGAGTCCGCGGCGAAGTCGAACCTCAAAAACGTCACGCTCGAGCTCGGCGGCAAGAGCCCAACGATCATCTTCGATGACGCTGACATCGACCAGGCCATCAAGTGGGCCGCGTTCGGTATCTAGTGTGTACTGCGCGCTCGTTCGCGACGGAACTTAACTGACGTGTGCATGTACGTGCACAGCTACAACCACGGCCAGTGTTGTTGCGCGGGCTCGCGTATCTTCGTGCAGGAGGGCGTCTACGACGAGTTTCTCAAGCGCTTCACCGAGTACACGAAGACGCTCAAGGTCGGCGACCCCTTCAGCCCCGATACCTTCCAGGGCCCGCAGATCAACCAGGCGCAGTACGACGTAAGCTTTCTCCGCCCACGTTTACGCTCAGATCCTCTCTCACGGTTGTTCATTCTTGCAGCGTATCATGGGCTTCATCGACTCCGGCAAGCAGCAGGGCGCGACTGTGCACTTCGGCGGCAACCGTGTCGGCACGGAGGGCTACTTCATCTCGCCCACGATCTTCACCGACACCAAGCCGAACATGCGCATCGTGCAGGAGGAGATCTTCGGGCCCGTCTGTGTGGTGATCAAGTTCAAGGACGAGGCGGACATCATCCGTCAGGCGAACGACACGATGTATGGTCTGGCCTCCGCTGTGTTCTCGCAGAACATCCAGCGCGCGCTCGGCACCGCGCACAAGATCCAGGCAGGCACCGTGTGGGTCAACGCCACGAACCTGCTCGACTCCAACGTGCCCTTCGGCGGCTTCAAGCAGTCTGGTATCGGCCGCGAACTCGGCGAGTACGCGCTGGCCAAGTGAGTTCCTCCGCATATCTTCGTGTGACGTCGGGATGCTCACAGCGGTTGTGCAGCTACACAGCTGTGAAGGCAGTGCACGTCAACCTCAGCATCAAGATGTAAAGTTTGGGACCAGGCGTTTTGGAGAATTGCAGGAGGTCCTGCGCACAGCGGTCGTTGCTTATGTTGTACTTGTATTGCAACCATCACTGTATTCTTTATTCATAGCGATTCAATTTTCGTTTGCAAAGCGCATCTACGATTGTCCCCAACGCCGCTGTCACGCTTCATGCGACGAGTGTACGTCGCTGATGGTCCAGCCTCGCGTCGTCCACCCGGGACTCGCCAGGCGCAAGACTAACATCCCGTACATGCTGCATACCGTGCACCACCGACGCCTTCCAGGCCACTCATACTGTTCTCGCCATCCCGTTCGAGACTCGGAGCCGTGCCATGCACTACATACGTGCGAAACGAGGCCCCACGCACGCCCGGCAGTTGTCACCCTCGACGACTCCAAGTGAGGACGGGTAGCATGGTGCCGTCATGGTCCCGATTCGGATTGCGACCCACCCTACCACGTACTATTACTGCACATGGGAGGGGCAGGAGCCCTTCCGGTCAGGCAATGTGTGTTGCAGAACCGTGCCAACAGCAACCGCTTCGCCGTCTGGACGTCCATGGATCGATCTCCCGACCACGCACACCTTCAGCTCTCGAGGTCGACTCCCCTCATCTCCAGAGTTGCCCCATTCCTCAGCTTCACTGTCATCATCTTCTCCATCCGCAGGCTTTGTCATCTATGAATCAAGTGCTTTACATCCCTCTTACAAGTACACCCGTGTTGTTCTTCTTAAGAATGGTCGTGTCGCGACCTCAGCTGGCTATCAGCGCAATGCCCAATTTTCAAGTTCTATTTGCGCGAGAGCATCGACATGACTCGTCGCAGTCTAAAATTCGCGCAATGATCGGTACAACTCCTCGTCCTCGAACACGACCCTCAACGCCGTCCACGGTTTAATCCCGACGGATGTCCCATTCATCAGCTTATCGACATTCGCTGCACAGGGTTGGACACGGCGGTGGTAACCCATTATTTTCAGAAGCTCGCCCTCACGAGGCCATAACTTCTCGACCAGGTGCGCCTGCCTATCTCCCTGTTTCGGAGGCGGGGCTAGCTGGGTGGGGTCGCTGTCGATGAACCGCTTGACGCGCATCACGACGACGCGCTTTCCAGCATGCTCAGGTAGTGTCGACCGCTCGAAGCAGCACACCAGAGAACCTGGCCGAGGCACACAATGCATGCCAGATCGCTCGGCAGGCAGACAATCATCTGGAAACTGGGACCGCACGTTCGAAGGGGCAATACCTGACGTACTGCCCCGCTCTCAGCACCCGAAACGTGGACATGTGTCGCATATGTTGTGACGCGATAGAGTCCGAGCCCGGGAAGATGCCGCAGAAATTGAGGCCCGCGGCGTAGCGGGAGTCGAACTCCTGCCCGAACGCGCTCAGCACCGGCGTCGACAACAGTCAGCCGAGGTGCCGTCCATCATCTGACAGCGCTAGGCCCCGCGCACAGTTGCGGTTATTTCCTTGGGCGAGAGTGAGTCTGGCTGACTCATGAGGCCTGTTCCAGTTGAAGTCGCGAACAGTCTGCGTCCGAGAGAGACGTTGAAACACCTTGGCTTTTTCCGACATTCTGTCATTTTTGAAACAAAGAAAGAGCGAGTCCAAATCAATAGCAAAGCTGAAGGAGCTAGTGCCGAAAGCCGCATTTGCTATTATTGTAACGCAAGGTCGACTCGTTAGCGTGCAATGAGGACGATAATTGATTTCCGTGATGCATACTGCAGTTCCTTGACTTGAAAAAGCTGGCAGTATAGGACCTGGACGCTGCGACTCGGATGAAGGGTGCTGGAGGACGACGCGGAAGCTGGGTTGACCTCTGGAGCGGATGTCCGTGGAGTCATCTGAAGTGAATTTGGCTGGATCCGGGGTGCTGATGCCTTGGATCGCAGCCTGCGGTTGCTTGGAGTGCCAGTGTTTCTGAACTCCGAGCGGCTTGCAAGGAATTCGACAGCACGACGATGGTGCGACGACCAGACTCCGAGTCAGGCTCAGCATCTAAGTTACGGTATGCTGCAACGTTAAATAATCAGTTCGAATTTTGGCACCCCACGCACTGAGGATCCAGAAAAGCTTTGTGGTGCTGCCGAGAGCCCCGAGTCGTGAGAAAGAGTAGCAGTCGGATGTTAGGCGCGCATGTCGCCAGTCTAATAGCCGCTCGCAAGCATCTCCACTCGAAACCACCAAAACCGAAGCCTGAGCATGGGCCGTCCCATCTACCATTGCCCCTGTCCCTTAAAGGTCTACATTATGAGCCAAGCTTCTGTGATATAGTTCCTCCCTTGTCGGCACTGATTGGCCTAGGTGAGTTCATCTCCAGCAAGCCACTAATGCAGATTCAGGACGATTATAGGTTCGTTCTTGCATAGTCCTATTCCTACGTCATCGATCGACGCTACCGATATTCTGGCGTACTTAGGGGTGCACTGAGCGCGATGTCGGTGTGAAAGGCATGCCCGTGGACGCCTGGGCTCGTTCTTCGAGCTTCTTCTACACCCGCCATGAGTTCGACCCTGACAACGGTAGACCAGGTCTCCGGGAAAGCCTTCGATTTTATTGTCCTCGGTGGCGGAACCGCTGGCCTCGTCATCGCCGCCCGCCTCTCTGAAGACCCGGAGAAGGAGGTGCTAGTGCTCGAAGCTGGCGGCGCGCATCTAGACGACCCAGTGACTGGTGAGTTTTTCACTGTGGCTGATGCAGATCGCCGTTTTCCTTCCAGAAAACTGACTAATAGTCCTGTAGATTTGTCTGGGATGTTCGCGAAATGCCTCGGGAATCCGGAATATGACTGGCAGTTCACGACGGTCTGCATAAGCGCCCCTGTAGATGTCTGGATCGACTGATTGTCTTTGTGGCGCCCAGGTTTCTCAAGAGCATGCTGAGAACACCTGCCACAGCTGGCCTCGGTTAGTTCTGTTGTCCCTGGCATATTCGCATGCTTTCATACTGATACCTCAATCATCAATTTAGGGGCAAGGGTCTAGGTGGCTCGTCTATAGCCAACTTCTACCTGTTCAACCGTCCAGAAGTGGAAGATGTCAACGGTACGCCGATGCTTTAAAACTTTGTCGCGCAGTCCTTTGCTCACCTTCCTCGTCAGCTTGGGAAAGGCTCGGAAACCCCGGGTGGAATTGGAAGAATTTCCTGAAGTACTCGATGAAGGGCGAGAAGTGAGCGAGCTCAGTTACCAGTCTATTCAGACGCTGATGGAAGATGGGGTGGTAGGTTCATCCCTCCGCCCGAAGATGTTGCTAAGGCGAAACGCCTGACGTACGACTCCAGGTTCCACGGCACTGATGGTAAGTCATCTCCTGCAAAATCACGCATGGTATCGACACCACAACGTCCCGTCTAGGACCTCTCGTGCTCTCGTTCCCGAAAATGACTCCTGGTTGGGACTTGCCCTTACAAGACACCTTTCATGCGCTTGGAATCAGGCCCATCACAGAACCGGTATGTCGCTTGATCTGCTCTGATCCTCCGACCACATTTTATGTGCGCGGTAGCAAGCAGGAAATCGCGTCGGGTTCTCAATGGACGTCTCAGCGCTTAACCCTTTGACTAATCGGCGCTCCTCGTCTGTTGTAAGTGCACTCATAACTTATTGGCATGTTAGGGACTGGCTCACTAGCACGGTCCACTTTCGTAGGTGTACCTTCGGCAAGCAGCATCGCGCCGGAACATCAAGGTCCTCGTCAACTCACCTGTCTCCCGTGTCTTATCAGCCTCGGGCGAGGGGTTTGTTGCCAATGGAGTTGAGTTCACAGTCGAGAAACGGAAGTATACCGTGTCCACCAAGAAAGGAGGCGAGGTCATCGTTTGCACTGGGTGAGTCTTCCTTGTCTCATCTGCCAGGGTTTCAGATTCTGAGCACGAGCCAGGGCGGTCAAGTCGCCCCAAATACTTGAGCTATCCGGCATTGGCGATCCACGCGTGTTGGGGCCGCTTGGCATCGAGACGAAGGTGGACTTGGCTGCCGTAGGCACCAATGTTCAGGATCACTCCTTCGCTGCCCTCTCTTACGGTGGCTGGTTCATTCTTTGATTACATCCACACGTCATGCTAATGCTCTCCGTGTAGAGCTGAAGGAACCAGATAAGTTCAACACCATCGAGCCCCTTGCAGATCACGCTTTTGCTGCAGAGCAGCTGAAGCTTTTGTACGCTTTCCTGTGTTGTATATATCTGGCTTCGCCAAAGTCCTGACAGAGTGATACCTGCAGAAATGAGCGCGGCGAAGGGTTGCTGACCCTCAGTACTGTCGGAGTCGCTATGGCTCCTCTGGGCGCACTCAGCTACCGCGGCGCAGAGCTTGAAGCGGAGGCACCCATCGCAGACCGCCACACGGCCGGCCTTGTCGAACAACATGCTGAAATGATATCTCGACTGGAGGAAGGTGCCGCGAATGCAGAATTCGTCACGTTTCCCGGGTTCTGGAGCTTCCCTAGTAAGTCTTGCGCTCTCTGTCATTGGTGTAAGGGCCTTGACTTACGGGTTCTCGTGCATGGTACAGATCCTCCAACGCCCGGTTCGAAGAATATTACACTGTGCGCGACGGTAGGCCGGCCGTTCTCGCGCGGGACGATCCATATCGCCTCCGCGGACCCCCTCGCGCAGCCCAAGATTGACCCGCACGTCTTCGAGGAGGAATGGGGTACGTCCCCAACCTTCGTTGTGCATATCTTCAACAATCTAACCATACCTTGGAACCGTCCGCATAGATCTCCGCGCGCTAGTCGAAGCAGTGAAGTTCGCGCGCAAAGTCGCGGCGACCGAGCCCTTCGCGTCCCTCCTCACGCGCGAGGTGAATCCGGGACCCGCAGTGCAGTCGGACGAGGTCATCGCACGATGGCTCAAGAAGCACCTCGCGATCGCCGCACACACAACGTCGACGTGCGCGATGCGCCCACGCGACAAGGGCGGGGTCGTCGACCCGCAATTGAGGGTGTACGGCACGAAGAACTTGCGCGTCGTGGATTTGAGCGTGCTGCCGCTCATCGTGGCGGCGCATACGCAGAGCTTGGCTTATGCGGTCGCAGAGCAGGCGGCAGATATTATCAAGGGCGTGTTCGAAGGCTGAATTGGAGGAGTCACTGGTGAACACAAGCAGTTCGCAGCACTTTTGTTAATGAATAATGAGGAAAAGGAGTTATATTGGACATTCCATATTCTGGCGGGGTCACCCAGGACGTGTGTCATCGTTACAGTAAGGTAATGAGGAGCGAGAGCGATGCAGGATGACCCGAAAGCTCAGGATAAGAGTCTGTTAATTACTTCCTACTTACTCCGGTAAGTGAACAGTAAGTAACTGAATAAGGCGCTAATCAATCCACTGCACCTCGCAGCTTTTCTTCTCTCTCGACCCTTCGCGGGGTGCTCCGTGCTCGACGTGTCGTCCAAGTCGTTCGGCGAGAACTTCAACTCTAACGGCAGCGGCTTCTTCGCGATGGAGTGCTCGAGCGCGGTCGTGAGGGTCTAGTTCTGACCGCGGCACGCAAACAACACCCCCAGCGACGTCCTCGACGGCGCGACTCGCGTGAACACCGCCAACTGGGGCACGCCCATGGCCGATTTCCCGAGCATGTCGTGCGACATGGCTTGCACTTCGGGCCGCACAACATTGTGATTAACTTGACGTTTTGTAAGTGTTTTACCTTCCCAGCTTCCCTGATTGAACGTCGGGGTCGATGCTGACGTTGAGGCTTGCTAGGCGGCGACTGGGCTGGACAGGACAGCATTTACAGCCCAAACGGCTGCTCAGGCAGCTGTGTCGGTATGTATCCTCGCGTCTCTCGTCTGCATGATGGCCCGATTCTGAGTTCCTGGCTCGCAGACCATGTGAACAGCAATCTCGGCGCATTCGACTGGGCGTACTTCGACATTGCCTGGCTCAAGATTTACCAGTAGATTATTTCTCTCTCTTTTTCGTTCGTTTGGATCGTACAGGGCATAGCCGTGTCGATTCCGGCCATTCTCCTCCACCATGGAATGGAAACATAGCACGTATCGGTGAGTATCCTCCTATATGGAGTCCTACACTTGTCCTACACATTCGCAACCTTAGATTGGAGCGCTTGTTCGGAAACGCTGGATGTTTGAGCGGCCGACCTCTATCATGCCACTGATCTTCAGTTTATGTGTGTCCTTGACCGCGTTTCCCCACAGGCGTTTGGTTGATATTCCCGAGCACCTCCGTTAGATGCTGGCGTATCATGTGTTGAGAGGCGGACGGCTTGAAATCCAAGCCCTTAAACATGTCTTACGACTAAGCTTGAATCCAGACGAACCCGATACGGCTGGCCCTCGAATGTCCAGGCACGCTCAATCCACCAGCTCGCCTTGAGTTGGCTTTGTGTTCGATAAGCAGTTCTTTCGATGTTCGAGAGACACTGGAGCTGAGCAGGAGTCGTCACAACTGGGAGCATAACGACGGCCTATGCTGCACGCATTTAACTGAGGAGAGAAATGGAGCAGTCATGGGCGACAGATGACGAATAATTATCTTGTCATTGGTATAACTTAATTATGAAGGCTATTCATGAGATACCAGTCCCCCCGAGCAGCTTCAAAAAGGGTATAAAGAAGAGGCCGGCTCCCCGCCGTACATGTGCATAAGTATGGCCGTTGCGTCGAGGGCGCGGAAAAGAATGTGCGTGAAAGTCGTGAGAAGCGAAGGTTGATCATTTAGTGGTAGATCTTCAACCAGGCGATGTCGAAGTAGGCGAGGGAGAAGCCACCGGGGTTGTTGTTCACGTTGTCTGTAGAGAACAAAGCATCAGCGTGAAGTCAAAGTGGAAAGAAGATGGGTGCTACGCACCCACGCAGCTGCCAGGGCAGCCGTCCTGGTTGTAGATGCTCTGCTGGCCGGCCCAGTCACCACCTGATAGGTGCAAATCATCCTCGTCAGCAATGATATCCGACGAGTGGCTCGCGAGACGACACCGATGCTCACAAAGCGACAGGTTGATGACGATGTTGTGCGGCCCGAAGTGCTGCGCCATGTTGCACGACGTTGCGGGGAAGTCCGCAGCAGGCGTGCCCCACTTATCGGTGTTGACCGAGGTGGCGCCCTTGGCAACGTCCGCGGGGATGCTCTTGGAATGGCGCGGCCAGAACCAGACCTTCACGCCGGAGTTGGAGCGCTCCATAGCGTAGAAGCCGCCGCCGTTTTTGTTGAAATCGAGCCCGTACGATTGTGCAGACTTGTCGAGCACGGAGCAGCCTGAGTTGCCGGTCGCAGCAACGTCACAGTTCGTCTGGATGGAGTTGCCGGTCATCTTTCGCCCACCGCCCATCGTGCAGCCTGAAAGTGGGGACGGGACGTTGGTGAGCATGACGAAGAATGCAGGTAGTAGGAAGAGAGACGCACCAGCGGTGGTGTGGAGCGTCATTTGGTTAGTGCCGTGGCCGTTAACACCCTCGACGACGTCGATCTCGCCTGTTTGGGAGAGTTAGCACAGCCATAGTCTGAAAATCTAGGAACAGGACTGACCTTGGGCGGGCCAGTTCGCGCCGAACTCCCATAGCGCTGGCCAGGTACTGGTGAAAACCGGACGTCAGCAGTCGCCTCGCCGGGCGCAGCATGGCAGTGCGAAACGCTGCGGCGACTCGGTGAACCACTCACCCGCAGCCCCGGGGCATATGGCGGACGTTCCATCTAAAATGCAAAGCGGTCAGTCTCGGAAGGGATGCAAAACGCAGATGGAAGGCAACATACACTGAGACGTGGTTCGTGTACGTCTTCTTGCTCATCAACCGGAAGGAATCGCGGCCGGGCCCGTTCGCGCTGAGCTTCGTGGTGTGGTCTGCGCGGAGGATGAGTGTGTCGCCCTTAGCGAACGTGAGGTTCTTCTTGAGTGCGGTGGCCTCGCTGACGTAGTTCCTGTAGAATCATAACACAAACGCCGTCAGCGAGGGGGCCAGAGAGAGGACAGGAGAGAGGCGTACACTCGACCATGCGTAGGGTCGGCGATGGTCATGTGGTTGAACCCGGAGAGGAACGACTTCCCGGAGTAGCTATCGGCTTGTTTCCAGGTACCAGCGAGCGCCGTAGTGAGGAGGTAGGCAAGAGAGAGGAGAGCACCGCGTGAAAACATATTGGTCGATCCAGCGACACAGAGAGAAAGTAGAAAGCGAAGGCGGCTCGGGGAGGAGTGATAGAGCAAGACGCACCATAGTCTCTGAGTTTTATACTGTTGCAGACCGCCGCCCGACGAACCTAGACGAGGGCTTCGGGCAATGCAGCTGTGGTCACAGCCGGGCGCAGGTCGAGGCCACGGAAGCGACATGCGTCAGTGGCGGCCTGGGACGCCGACGACTGCACGATGGGTCCGGATCAGTGCTGAGGTTAACCAGTCTCAAAGTACCGGACAGGTACCATCTATCCCATGATAATGACCAGGCGGTATACTACAAAATACCCAGCTTCAAGGCCGCATGGTTAGACTACCGTAGGCGTGATGCGCAGGGGCCAACCACGAGATAAACAGTCGGCTGTTCTTTGGGAAGCGGAACTCGTCCTTGTGTCGAATAGAGGTTGGGGCTGAGTTGGGGCTGTGATGGATGTGATGTGCCATGGTTTCAGGTGAGGAGGGGGTTGCGATCACTGTAAAACGGGGAATATCTGGAACGGCCGGTATCCTGGCTCCCCGGCAATCATCAGCTCTGCGCATAGATCAAAAGAATTGCATGGGAAGGATACTCAGGCTGTACTCACTTCTAACATTGCACGAAACGATTGAGCAACGACTATGCAGCCTGATGAAACATTACTTAGCCGGTGAGGCTTCGTGTTCCACGCACTCCCTGCAGCAATAGAGCACAGCCATCGCCACGGACGCCAAGCTCAGCCTGCGCGCCCAGGCATGTGCGCCTTCTGGGTCGGACCTGGTTGGGTCGACCAGCACGAAGGTCACATGGCTCAAGTTGATACGATCGTAGATGCGGTGCTCTCGGGTCCCGGAGTCTGGGGTTGTGTCTTGCTCGCCCATCGCTGGAAGCAGATGCCGGATTCCATGAAGCTTGAATGCCAGACAAAAATGGCAAAACGAGCACTGGGCCTACTTTAAATGTCTTTGGGTTGCGACCGCCATCCAAAAGAGCGACATATTCGGACGCCAACACCGGATCACTGCAACGGCGTTCCACACATTTGGAGTTCGAACCTACCTCAACGATCCCTCCTGCAAATATCCACCGTTCCGAGTCGACTCGGATGGTCCGTAAGATAATTTGATTCCTCAGTCTAATGGTGGGGTTTCGCCGAGCCTCGCCGCGCCCTCGTAGGTACTCAGAGTACTGACTTAATAATCCTTCAAATCGCCCATGAGGTCGGTTCGCCGCTTGGTCAGGCGACATCTATCCTTGTCCATCACAGGCGCGAGCGGGCTTGCACACTAGACCGCCGGCTGTGTTCTTTGAGGACGCGGCGCAGTATCTTCCCACTCGGATTCTTGGGTATCACGTCGAGGAACACGATGCCGCCCTCGAGGCGCTTGTACTTGGCCGCCGCCGATGCGACCGTCTGCGATCCAAAGAGTCCACGCTGAGTGATCAGCGTGTTCTGTCGCAATGCATGACCGATGCCGCTCACCTCGTACAGCCTGACCTTGATTTGTTTTACCAGTTGCTCGTCACTTTTCACAGCAGCAGCGACAGCTGGCTTGAGCACGACGTAAGCACGGGGCAGCTCGCCGGAGTACTCGTCCAGAACGCCAATGACCGCAGCATCCGCCACGTCAGGGTCACTTAGGAGGTATCCCTCGAGCTCGGACGGCGCGACTTGCAGGCCCTTCACTTTGATGAGTTCCTGTGGCAGTCATATCAGTGGTCAAAGGCGACACACGATATCTAACTTTGGGTAGCGGGGGGGAGGCACACCTTGATCCGGTCTACCACAAACATATTGCCCTCCGCATCGAACTTGACTTCGTCGCCAGTCCGGAGCCACCTTGACGCACACGCCAGTTATTCAGTAACGGTAACGCGTGTGTAACTCGTGCCGGCAACGGCGGGGACTTACCCATTGTCGAACGCCTCTTCCGTCCTACGAATTCCAACCCTCTCCGTTAGTCCCCAGTGCTAACTTCGAGCGGTGCCTGGCGGTGCAACTCACGCCTTCCGATTGCGATAGTACCCCATGACGACCTGTGGGCCCCGGACAAGGAGCTCCCCAGTCCCACCCACGCCCGCCAGTGTGCCGTCCTCCTTGACGACCTTCGCAAGCGTCCCCGGCACGAGCCTGCCGCAGCTGCCCAGGACGCCAAGCTTCTGGGAGACCGGGAACTACGTCGTCCAAATGAAACCGTCAGCTCTGGCCGATTCCGTACATGGTCACGAACAGCGGGCTGAGAGAAGGGCGCACCATCGTCACACCGCCCGTTGTCTCCGTCATGCCTGCAGACGATTTTATTCAGCCCGACATTCTAGATCGATCGGGATTATAGCGCGCGAGCAAGCATCCACATACCGTATCCCTGGCCGAGGTGCGCCCCCGGGAGGACTTTCAGGAGCTCGGCGGTCAGCTCGGCGGAGAGCGGCGCCGCGGCGACGGCACAGCAGCGCACGCTCGACAGGTCGTACGTCCTCGTCAGGGAGTGCTGGGGCCACAGGATGAGCATGGGACTGGCATGACTAAGCGTGAAGCGAATGGCGCACCTTGCAGAGCAACACCGCTTGCGGGGGCACTATGCTGCGCATGGAGGGTGGTCCGTCGTGCGAGCAGGATTGTCTGAGGCGACATGACTTCGGGGAAGAGGAAAGGGGCTCACTTCAAGTGGGTTATGCGATACCGCTGAATGTTCTGCAGATATTTCTCGAAGACGAATGTCTTCGCGACGACGAGCGTCATCTATGTGCAACGGTAACCTGAAGTCAATGATTATCTCATTGGAGATTGGTGGACGCCGTCACGCACGCCTACGAAGAGCACGAAGTGGAGCTACGTCGTTGTGAGTTCAAAGGCGCCTCCTGTGCTTGCGATGTACTCACGTTCATGAGCAAGCCGTAAATGTCTACACTCGCAGTGAGTGACTGCATTGCATATATCTGCAACTGGGTACTTACGGTAGCTGGGCAGGGCTGTCACGGTCGGGGCGGAGACGTTAGCGTATCGAGCGAAGAAAAGTCAAGGAAATTAGTGTTTGGGTGCTTACTTCCGTCGCAGACGTCCCCCGGTCGGAAACGCTGATCCTTCCACGGTGCATACTGCTCGTGCACTCGGTTGCTCATGGCGATCTGGACTATGCCACAGATGGCGTTGTGATGCGACACCGCGACTGCCTGCAGCACGATATTCGAGCGCGACATTATATGCATGGCTCGATATCGCTGACGTTAACTGACCTTGGGTTTGCCTGTGGTGCCGGACGAAAAGCACAAAAAGGCGATGGTCGTTTTCGCCTCCCCAGGCTTGAATTTGTGCTCGACGTAGAAAGCCTGGCGCTCATGTTCGCTGATGAGAGACTCGATGGAAGGGTACTGACTTTCGGGAGCGAGATGGCCGTCGAGAAGTACCAGACGGTGCTCGGGAATATTACGCGCCTTCATCGCGGCGAGCGCGACTTCGAGGTTGCCCGGGTACGCGACCACGAGCGAGGACTCCGCGATCTCAAGTTGGAATGCTGAGGGAGGTTAGAAAAGCGTCAACGTAAGCCTCATAGCTCACGAGGGGTGGCATTTGAGCACACACCGAATTCGTCGACGGTAAGTGTAGAGCTGTGCGTGCTGCGTCGAGGTCAGCAACTCCTGAGTTAAGTGCGAAGCAGGTGAGAACCTACGCCACGACGCCTCCCAACCTGTGTGCTGCCCAAAATATTACGCTGTAGTCTACATCCGGTCACAGGTCAGGGTCGTTTGCAAAAGTGAGAGAGTGTGGAGCACTCGCCGATGTGGTTGGGAGCGAACAGAGACACTGGATCCAGTTTGTTACCGCAATGACGACTATCAGCAGAATGGGCCTACGAACCGACACTCCCAACCTCTGGTTACAATATGGTATTAGTGTAGGTCTTTCACTAATGTCTAGTTGCAGGCCCTGTTCCTCACCAATGTTATACCGCGCCTTCAGAGACCGCGCCAGCGCATGAGTTCGCGCGCGGAGCTGCAAACACAACCACAAGCGCAACCTCGTCAGCAACCTCCAGACCTGCGCAGGTGAAACGAGACACCCGCTTCCTCGAAATGCACAGCTTTGCCAGTCTCGCCATCTATCAAACAAGGAACGTAAGCAGGCCGTGCCGGGCGTGTTGGCTCTGCGCCGAGATCGTCCAAAATGAACTGTGGGAGCGTCATGTCGTCGCGCGGGGGAACAAACTGAGGGCCTTCTGAGCGGAAGATCGTCATCGTGGGAGTGAGGAGCTGCGGCCTAGAGAGAGGAGGGCGGGGATGATGCTATGTTATCGTGCTGTATATATGGGAGATAGGGCTCCTGCGCGTCCGGCTTCGGGAACATGTACTTGCCTGTCGACCGCCCGGGTGGGAGTTTCCTATTACTAAGGGTTTAGCTGTCGCCTCAACGTAAAGATGATATTAACATAGAACTTATGAAATAGAGGAAGAAGCAAAAATGTTCTTTACCGATGTCCGGAAGCCGAGGGCAGGCTTGATCACGGGGTGCATTTGGCGAGAGCAACCTTCATGGCATAGTCGCGCTTCTACCACGACCTGGAGAAACGGGCCGCACTCAGTACCCATGCTTGCGTGCAGCATCCAAGGCACAAGGCTTTCATTATCTGACGTAAAGGGAGAGCACATCAATACATAGTCGGTCGCGATGTTTGAGCAGATGTACTTACCATGGGCGAGCTCCTCGACGGCTCCAACATGGCACGTCTGGTCTCGTATCCGTCTGCCGTTACTTCTAGTACTACCGTCTGTCCTGCAGTGGTGCTCTAGTACAGACAAGTGCGTCGGGGTATAATTACCAACACGCTCAGAATGCAGATAGACAGAAAGATGAACCGTAGACAACCGTACAGGGTGTGAGGGGTGCCCTGTACGGTCAAAAAGGCCTGAAGGGTCTTGACGCTGCCTGACGACGGTGATCGGAGAAGAGCGAATGGAATGTTCACATTGTGATGTACGACGAGGTACTCCTTGGGGAAGATGCGGTCAAGGCTCATATGCGCTAGCAGCACTCTTTACATTCACAGCAGATGAAGGGCATGATTGCAATCATGAACAGTTACGAAACATCGAAACATACGTGTCCGGAAACCCTACAGAAGTCCTGCCTGCGTACTTTTGGACTCGACGGCGGTACCGACCATCCGCCAGCAAACCCTCGTGTCATGTATGCGACCTTCGCCGTCTTCCAGTCCAAGGAGCAGCCAGCGAGCGTCGTCCCTTCAGTAGGTCAGTTGAGATGCTAGCGAGAGAGACGCAGAGGTAGACCAAGAAGTGGACAGTGAGGGAACGACGAGGAGAGGTCAAGTGCTTTCCCGATTCAGTGTCCACCTGGCACCCTGGGCACGATCTCGCCCGATGCCCGACGAAAATGCGAGGGGATCAATTAAGACCTAACCTTAGCATCGGATCATATACTGCACTGACCCAACGGGACCCAACACTGACAGTGACCCAATCATTCCGACTATGCAGATCCTCCTGCTCCGCTTCTGCTGAGGCCCCGCTTAGACTTGTGCGTGTGTAATGAAGCACCCATGCACCCGCAGACAGGACGATCCCCACTGTGGTCTGATTTCCACCGCAAATTACTGGGGCGCTGTCAGCGACAGGAGGGCCAACCTCAACGAGATTCTTCGGCGCCCGCCTCTTGGCCGTTTTCTCGCTATCTGGCTGCCTCCTGACCTGGAGCTCGTCGGCCAGATATCCGCCATCACTGATAACTCCTTGCTCATCGTTTCAGCCTTGTGATGGACGACGTGCCCTATTCCAGGCTACCTCATGTCCTCGCCCTCGTGCTCGGCACGGAGACATTCTCCAACGAGCACTGCAATGGCGCCACCTTTGTCGGAGGAGCCCCGGACCCGCCAACCGGGTTGGACAACGACGCGTACGAGGTCGGCTTCAAGATGCGCACGACGGCGCAGGCCGTGATGGACAGGCTTGCGTGCCTCCCTGCCTGGGAGAGGCGGTTCCTGTTCGCGCGCTCCAGCGTGGTGCCAATCCACATTCCGCCAGTGCGCCAATGTATGCTCGCCGGCACCCCCGCCTGGGGTGTGCAGGCTTGGGGACGCTGTCGGCGAGCTTGGAGGGTCCCTTGTCCACGAACCCCGACCACCATCAGTTCGCGCGTATGGTCCTGGAACCCGACTCTGGTCCCTCTAGCAGCCTAATGGGGATCCACACTGAGCCCCGGTTTGTCTTTCTGTGGGGCGGAGCACATCCGCTTGCGCGCTGCACGACGATCGTGGTCGACAAGCGCAGGGGGATCACACGGTGACCAAACGAAACGAGCCGCTCCCTCCCACATCCTCCCTTGGGCTCTTCCACCATGCCTCAGCTGCAAGTCTTCGGCACGCCCGAAACAGAGCCGTGGGGTGCACGGAGGGGCGTACCGGTCACCCTCGCTAATGTCGGCTCGGAGCAGCTCGCACTCGACGCCGTGTCGCGCGCTATCGCCCCAGTGCGTACCCGCGCCCTGTACTTGATGTGCTGTTGTTCCCGTGGTCGGCGACAGCGGTTCGAAGAAGGTCGTTCCGTGGGCCTTTCAGGTCACGAGCAATGGCAACTTTGAAGACGAGTTCTCCAGCTAAGGTCTCGGAGTCTGAGAACGAGCTGCAAGATCTTCCCTCCTGCATTCTCCGGTATCACGCTGTCACTGGCAATCCAGGAGTCAGACGCACTGGTCCTTCTAATATCTAACATCGAACTGGCAACAATGCAGGTCGTGGAGGGCATGAAATGAGACAAGTGCAGAGTGACAAGACGGAGGGCTGGCTGGATGAGAGGAGTGGCTGTCCACCCTTCAAATGTCGCCCGATGCCCGACAAAAAAGCGACCGACGACCAATCCCAGTACTAGTGGCGGTGCGACCAATCCAACTTCCTCCACACTGCTCGTTGCAGTTGAACGCTGGTCAGTGCGCCACTCGCACAAGAACATCGGCACTGTGGGCCGCATTCCGTCGCTTTTCGCCGTTTTCCGCCGTCCTCGGCCGCCCGCGGTCCGCCCTTTCCAGTTCGCAGCCAACCACTGTCGGTCGCGGCGTGTGCGCAGTGCACTCAGTGAGCGCACCGAGGCACCTGTAAGGAGTCCGCGTTCACTTGCTTCACCCCGAAACAAAGGGGGTGCCATGCGTTCAGCATGAGGGGCAACTCGGATCGGGAAGACAATGCAGCAGGAGTGGGTATCCATCTGGCGCGAGTGCACGACCACCTGGCGCGAGTGCACGACCACCTGGTGCGAGTGAGTACCCATCGGGCATGAGTGGGTACCTATCCAAGTCCGGCATGAGTGAGTGTGGATCCTGCGCAAGTAGATACCCATCATGAATGAGTGAGTAAACACCTAGCACAAGTGGATACCTACAGTACCCGCCATGAATGAGTGAACATCCAGCACAAGTAAGTAATCATTTGGCATAAGTGGTTATCGATCCACCGCGACTGAATACCCCTTCACCGTGAGTGAGCAAGCATCCAGCAGGAGTGGATACCCATCGGGTGCAGGTGGGTGTCTATCTATTATGAGTGAGTAAGCATCCGACACGAGTGGACATTCATTTGCTGTGATAAATGAGTGCCTATCCAGCACAAGTGGGCGCCCATCTAGCCCGAGTGAATAACCATGCTACGTGAGAGGGTGCCTATGCAGCACGAGCGGGTATCCATACGGTGCGAGTGGGTGCCTATTTGGATCTGGAATGTGTGAGTTTGCATCCTCCATGAGTGGGTACCCATCTGTCATAAATTAAAAAAATCTAGCACAAGTTGGCATCCAATCGACGTGAATGATTGCATATCCAGTGAAAGTAGGTATCCATCCAGCACGAATGGCTTTCCACTCGCCACGAGTGGATACCCCCTCGCTGTAAGTGAGCAAACATCCAGCATGAGTGCGTACCCACCCTGTGGGGTGGGATATCCATCTGGCGTGAATGGGGACCCATGAAACGATGCTGGAGCTAAGAGCATGAGCGGTGGTCGCTCACCTGCAGCATTGTCTGTTACGCCAAGGTATCTACCCACACTGTGTGTATAAGACTCAGCATACCTAGGGTCTTGTCTGCTGCAAGTGTGTATGGGTTCTAATTCTAAATAAATATAATATATTGCAGAGCAAGAGCGATGGCGATGGAGAGTGAGACAGTGCCAGGACGGTGCACAACGTCGATATCCAGGGCATAATTTGCGGCCGCCGGCAGCCTGCTAGGATTGAGCGCTTCTACTGTCCAGGCTAATACTACCGGCCTGTTCTCCCCACGGCGCATTCCGCCGTATTCTGTCGTATTACGGCGCCCTTTCCCCCATGGTTCCTCACTCGCACCGAGTCCCGACCAAGGCTGATCAGCCTGACCCCTCACATCCTCCGCAGGGATTTCCGAGTCACTGGCAATACTCCTGCAAAATGCGCTCAGCAATACCGAACCAGACACGTCGTATGCGCTGGTACTGCCTCGCGGCACCACGGCGACTGACTGAGACTCACAGTACAGCGTCGTCCACGTCCATGCGGATGTGTTGAGGTCAGCTTTGTCTTCTCCTGTCGCACCTTGCCTTTCCAGAACGTATTCGGGTTCCACAAAACTAGGGAAGCATCAATGCCCCTAGGAGTCTGGAGACAGACGGCACCTTGTAATTTTGGCACCGCCATCACCAAGAGACGACAATAACGACTGGACTGGATAGGCAGGTTCAAGAATCTCGACGAATTCTACCAGCTGACGGGCGTTTACGTGCAGGATATAAACCCGTAGAAATGCGAGGAGTCCCTCATCCGACTCTCCCTCGACCCTCGACCCTCGACCACCAACCTCGCCACTAATACACACACCAACCCCTCCGAATCGCGACGCGTATACTCAGCAAACGAGCATGGCACACAACCGTTGCAGAATCAGCTACGAGAACTCCTCAGCGCCACCCATCCGACGCTTCCCGCCACTCAACAGCCTGCTGGAGGCCAACACCGAGGCAGTGCCCACTTGCCGATCGTCGTCGTTGCGAGGACGGTGCCGCAATTCGTGCCCGACCACTGGGCCATCGCGGTCATCCTTGACGAGCATTCAAAGCGAGCCCGCGTGTACCACGTTTGCGACGTCCACGTCGTCGGCCAGCGCGGCGCTGTCGCATGGCGAGCCTTCGCCCAGGACGAGGTCCTCGATCAGCCGTCGGGCTACGTCGGCGGCGTCCGCATTGGCTATGTGAACCGGAACGATCTTGGGAGGCTCGAGCAGGTACGTCACCCTCCGATCGATTGGCTGGGGTTTCTCAGCGAGCATTAATTGTCTTCGACCCTCCAGGCTATCTGCGGCACCCACCTTCCCCCTCCCTCGTCTGATAGATGGGACTGCCGGAACTGGACGGTGGTGGTCATCAGGCGCCTCGAGGCCTGCAGGTTCCTGCTCGCCAGCGCGACGTACGGCCTGAACGACAGCAACCTGTTCAATTACTTGACCATGGATTTTGCACGAGCCCGGGGGAAGACCGCACAGCGTGGAGGCGTTCCGGCCTTCGTGCCGCTCTCGTCGCCCGGTGGCGGGCGTTGATATAAATGTTATCCGTTGTTCCGCATGTACCTCGGGGGCTGCTCGTCGTGCCGTTGCGCCCTTTCAGAGCCCGAATTTTGTAATCACTTCATGCAAGAATATATGCATGGTATCCTCGAGTCTGGCCTAGGGTAGAGCGCTCTCCCTTCGTGCAGCCGGGTGTCAAGATGGCGGGCCTCATGGCCGTTTGAACTCTGGCCCCCTTCCGACCCGAGTCCTCGGCCTCGGTGGTTTCTTGAGGAAGGAAAATAGTGCCAGCATTTACATACTTATTGTGGAACTCGTATGTCGTCGATGGCTCTGACGGCATCCAGTCGGATTTCCACGGAGGATAGCACTGCACTGTCAGTGGCATGAGCAGGCCGCGAGTTGAAACTCAACTTGCCAGGGAGAGGATAAGTATTAAATGCAATGGAGCAAGACAAGCACAGATCAAAGCGACAGGACGACGTGGCCAGTTGAGGCCTCGAGCTTGAGGAGTGGCTAGGTCACGTGCACCCATTGTGCTAGCGGGCTCCTTCAACTTGAATCCTTGGCTTGCCACGCCTCGACTGCCACACGCATCCCATACGAGATCTGTTCAACAACGTCTCCGCGAAATTTGGCCCTGAAATTCAGACATGGAGACCTTTGCACTGGCTCCTCTGGCGCCCTTGACACCAGCAAGCTCAACTTGAACTCCCGGCGAGTTCAGCCCGAGCCGCAACATAGGCACCCGATTGACGGCGGCGCACATTGTTCAAGTGATCCACGCCTCAGCTGACTACTGTGGTGAGCGTGGATCGTTTATGGCTTCCATTATTGCATCTTGCCTTTCTAGTTCCTATCCGAGTGGAGTCTGGACGTGAAGCAGCCCGCCCATCTTTCCCTCAACCCTCGACTTCGCCACAGTCGCACTCAGCCTTCGCAGCGGCGAAGAATATTCTTGCTGAGTATAGGAGAATCGTGACCGACATGACTTCGAAGACTATTGGGCACGACCTGTTAAACCCTTGGACCAGACTGCCAGCCCCGCCGCCGGCGCTCAGTCACCACAATTTCCTCTGACACACATCCCCTACAGATCCGGAGGTCTCACTGTCGGCATCCCCAAATGTGCCCTGCAATCTCGATATGGTCATCCTTGTATTGGTTCGACTGGCGACGTTGACACCAGCAACTACCGAGTGCAGGTTCTGCCTCACGATAGGTAAGCACCTGGGGCGGCGTTCACTGAGTTGTTGACAGGTTGACGCCTCAGGAGACATGCATGACGGCGAGCTGGAATATGGTATGTCTTGTCTTATCGTTCAGGCTTGCCTTTCCAGGCCGTTTTCGGGTTCCACCTCGGCGACGAAGGACCACTGCCGCCAGAAGACTCGGAGCGGCAGCACCTTGTATTTCTGGCACCGCCGTTACCAACGCACGACGATAGCGACTAGATAGGAAGGTTGAACAATCTCGACTGACTGAAAGGTTTTTGTGTGCAGGATATAAACCCGTGATGATGCGGGAAGGCGGCTCACACATCTTTCCCCAGCCACTCGCCTGCGCCACTCCGCCAGCCGCGAAAGTTCAAACTTTGAAGCATACGCCCTGTGACTATGGAACGATCGTGGCGTAACAGACTACGAAGACTACTACCCACGACCCATTCGACTCGCGAGGCTGCTGAAGAGGCAGACTACTATCAAGGCGATCCAGACTTCCGCCTTCCTATCGTGGTCGTTTCGAAGTCCTCGACACCTCCCTGAAGCACCCACTGGGCTATCGCAGTCGTCACTGATGAGCCCTCGCATCAGTGCCGCGTCTTCCACATATCCGACACCCACGGTCATGGCTTGTGGACCGTCGTTGCCCAGGACGAAACATTGGACGGGTCATCAAGCTACCACTGGGGGGCATCTGTATCGGACTGGTGGACAGAGACGATCTGAGGAGCCTCGAAGAGGTATGTTCTCCCTCCAATCAGTCGCCTCGCGTCGCTTAGTGGGGGCATCTCGCCGTCAGACACAGGCCATCTGCAGAAACCAGCTCCCTCCGCCCACATCTGACAGATTGGATTACGAACATTGGACGCTCGCCATGACCAGACACCTTGAAGCGCGTCACGTACGGCTTGGACGACGGCAGCCTGATGAGCGGACTGGTCAGGGATGGCCTACGAGCACGGAGCCTGACCGAACGGAACCACGGCTGCCCGGTCTTCCTGCATCTCTCCTTGCCCAGTGCTGGGCATTAATGTGGATGATTATTTTGTCTTTGAATCCGTGGTCTAATGCCCGTGCGTTTAAACCCTTCTGAGTCCCGATCTTAGCCTTCGGCCTGGGCTTTGGGTGGGGTGCGAGAGTCGCGGCAAAGGTCTGCACAGCATTTTCCGGCCGTTGTTGGAGTGGATTCTAGCGGGTCGACTGGGAGATAATTGTTATGGGAGGCCAGTGTCTAGAGAATGCTCCGGGCCTGTGTACGGGCATGATTGTCCATTGCGCCGTGCATACTCAGTCAGGAACGAAAAAAGACCGGAAAAAATAGCAAATTTTGCACTCGTAACCTAAGTCCTTCATGAAGCTTGGAGTCGGACCCAGGGCTGGGCAGACAGGGAGCGGTGCTACATAGGGCTATACCGAACCTAGTACCTTCCTTCATGCCGCTTGCGCTTTCCTGCCGTTTTTGACATTACCCTCCGAGCAGTACCTGCGTCGGGTGCACCATCGACGCCCTCGTCGACGTCCCGGCCGCGGCACCCCAAACACATGCGCGACGTCCCCTCCAAAGGCACTGACGTCCAGGAACTGGACATACACGACCCCAGGATGCTCGTCGAACCCCGCTGCAGGCAAGCTCCACTCCACTCCGAACTCTGGCTCCCCATACGGGACGATCAGCGCGTACAGAACGTGCACCGGTCGCTCCTCGTTGTGAAACCCCTCACGCAGAGCCTCCTTCAGCCGCGCGATCGCCGCGAACCCTCCTTCCCCGCCGGCGGTCGCGCCACAATCACATTCCTGCCGGGGAGTGGCCACACGGATGGCCCATATAGAGTCCTCGCTGCGGTCTACATGGAACGCGTACGCGTCGAACAGCGCATCATGTCCCGAGTCGGGCGCGCGGCAGAACGCCCCGCCCACGTCCCAGTCCCACGGACCAGAACGCACGGCCGCGCAGAGTGCCGCAACGCTCGGTCATGTGTGCATCGCATCGGGCAAATTGTCCTGCAGCTCAAGGCAACTGGTAGGCGTCCGACAGCCACCTCCCGCATCCGTCCAGCTCCGCGCCGCGCGAAGGGCGCCACGCGACCTTGCGGGACTCGGCCCGGGAGGAGACTGCCACCGTCGTGCGCCAGCTGGTTTCGTTTTTGCTCTGGTACAGGAAGCGCACCGTGGCGGACGATGAGGCCGACGTCTGCGCGCGTGTCATGTGCACCCTGCGGTGGGGATCCAGAGCAGGATCCTTGTGCTGGTGTATGAGTGAGTAGGGGTGGCGAAACGGCGCGAAGAGGGGGTTCTGTAACTTGTCCTCGTCGCGCGCGTACCGGAGAGCCATGTTCTCGGAGAGGAGAGCGGAGGCTGCGGCAGCGAACGGTCCCGCGCCGCCATGGCTGGGACCGCCGCTGGCTCTGAAGGCGGCGTAGAGGTGCTCGGTGTCCTCGAGGCTGAGCGCCATGACGCTCGCAAGCACACGGGAGTATATGGCGTGGGTATTGAAATGCGCGATGGCGCGATCGTCGGTGTCGAGCGCATTTGGAGCGACGGGGACGGGTCCCTCCCGCGAGATGAGGATGAGTTTGTGTGCGTCTGGGTTGATCCTTAGGTCGAGTCCTGACAGGAGGCGGTAGATCGCTTCTACGCCCGTGTATTGGAGAAGTGCGTCATTCACCGATTCTTCGTACCGATCTGGGGCGGTTAGGTACAGGAGGATATCCTGAGGGGACGGTCCAACGTCTTGAATGAGAGATCTGGCGGTATTGGGAGAAGACAGAGAGTACGGTCCTGGCTGAGCGAGGGGGATCTGGTCGTGAGGTATGGAAGCTAAGCTGGGGAGTGCCGAAGCGGACTACGTTAGCCACCAGACAGCACAGGACTAGACAACTTGACATTACAGCGCACGGAGCTCATTCTCCGTCCATTCAGACATCCACCACTCCCGAACATTAAATCGCCTCTTCAGATCTCCGCAGTGCGACAGGTGGGGATGTGCAGCGGCCACGAAGAACAGTTGCCGTGCGGCATAGGTGACAGACGAGAATATAGTCCCGTTTGCCTGAGAGCAGTCCACCAGCGACCACAGCCTTGCGGAGGGCTTATGAAAGTCCTTGAGGTGAGTGGACGAGGAGAAGTCAACCGTCCGGGTCCTGACAATACCGTCTTCATCGAAGAGATAGGTATCTCCGTGGGAGGAGGTGAAGAGGACCGTCTCTTCGCGTGATAGGCATTGCACCAGAAAGAGTAGCAAAAAGTGCGATTTCCCTGTTCACGTTGAGATATTTCCCTGCAGAGGGATCGGAAGTAGGAGACACATACCGACGCCCTCCTGACCCAGCAGCAAGCATCCGTGCATTTCGGACATCGTCTTCTGCGTCGCGGAGGCGGTCAGCGAGCGGAAGATATTCCTCGCGGACGAAGTGGAGACCATCAGGGAGAGACAAATCGAAGAGGTCCTGGACAGCAGGTTGCCTGAAGTGGAGAAACCGCTCGAGCGGCCGGCGGGCGAGCACGTTTTTGAGGGCGGCTCTGCCTCGGCAACCCCAGTAGATGTCCCAGAATTCGCGCAGGCCACAACTGTTGACAGGCATCCAGTGGTCACGGTCAGATTTTGAGGTCCTGGACTACAGACTTCGATGTTAGGGGCTCGTGAAATGTTGTATTCACGAGGGCAGAGCTTACGGTCATAGTGGAAAAGTTAGTCTGCAGAGAAGGATATGGCGTTGGATAGTCATTTGAAGTGATAGTAAAGTTTACAGGGTGAGGGAAGTGGTTCGAAAGCGAGAGAGATAAAGCATTTGAGGCGGTTAATACTACGATCGAGGCTGCCAGTGGAGCAGAAAGTTAGGGGTTGCCGTAACCATACCCCACATTTGGCGTAATGGAATCCTTACCACACCCGTCATCGTCGTAAAACCAGGATCTGCGATGCCGGTTCCTCAACGGAATAGGGGCGCGTACGAGATGGAATGGGGTGGTTCCATCTGGTGCAGTCGTGCGCGAATTCGAAGCCAGCGTAGAGAGTAGACGGATAGCATGAAAGAAATGACACTGCCGATGAATTGATGGCACTTTTACCTCATTCCGTGCCCGATGTAGGACTACAGTGGTACTATAGAGGGACGCTGGTGCTGCAGTCTCGCATTAATAAATCTCATCACGGTAGGCAAAGCGGCGAGGTACCCATTAGATGAGCTAGTATAGAGTCTCATTTCTGAAAGAGGAGGATAGAAAAGATATGGTCCGTCTGGGTCAGATGGCATAGGTCACCAGCTGGTGTGAACTCAGCGAATCCCTGACCCATGGGTCCAACGACAATGCGAAGGATCCTGCGCATGAACCGGTGGTTACTTTCCAAAGATATACATCCGGGTGGTTTGCCGAGGTCAGAACAATGTGCTCCCCATCTGGAGAAAAGAGTGCAGATAACCTCCTATCGAACCAGTCATCCCGGGTGGGCCTCAGAATGACCCTGTTTGTGGTGAGGAATTCCTGCAACATGATGTGAAGCTGAGAGGAGGCCGTTGGAAAGCTAAACAGTATTCGCATGCCGTCCCGGGAGACCGCCACCACGAAGTACAATCCAGCGTGCAAGGGCAGGATGGGCGCAAGTGCATCTGGGGTCCTGAGACGAACGATACATTCTCCGTCGTTCATATTCCAGGCCTGCATAGATAAGAATGATCCCGAGGAAGTACTCGCTCCAGCATACTGCCCGGTAGAGTGGAAAACAGAAGGAGACCTGTGGGTGTAACCAACGGCGCCAGAGTTCAACGTCGTGTGCACGGTTCTGAACCATTGCTCTCCAGGGAAGAAAACCGATTCGAGACGAAGGTAATCGCCGCTGTCTCTCAGGACACATGTCTGCCTGAAGGTGCTGGTGCTTAATATCGCCAGATGTTGGGGATCCGTATCTTCGTCGTCCTGGGGAGGCTTCACTTGACTCACCACGAGCGATGAGCCATCGGGAGACCAGATGCACCTTTCGATCCGAACGGGAGCAGAGTGGAAGGAACCGGACATCATCCCACTTGGCACGTCCCAGATGCATACTGGTGGATCGTAATTGGACTGCATACCGACAGAGACGAGGCGAGAACCTTTAGGGAAAAAGTTCAGGACCAGGACGGTGTGCCGGTAGGCGATCCATTCATTGATGATGGATTTATTTTGCGCATCCCATAGAATTATTGTCCCGTCGCATGAACCGGTCGCGACCACTGTACAGTCAGGAGAGATAGCAAGGCATATCACTGGACGCTCGTGGCCGGAAACACGGTTACCATCCCAATTCTGTCCTTGGCAGATCATGGTGAGCCTGAGAGCCGGATGTTGCGCCGAAGACTGGTGGACGAACAAGGTACTCACTGGCGACGCACTCCATGCTACACGACCGTTTTTTGAACAGTGTAGGGAAATGCCGACCAAGATGAGTTTTCCTGAATCGTGGTCTGTCTCTTCTGGCGCTCGCCACGATTAGCCGGACGCACCCAACTGGGCCGGCAGCTCCAAGTGGAATTGCTTCCAGCTCCTCAAACGGTCCAATAAAATAGATCCTATTATTTCATCCTTAGGGTACCGAATGCGAAACGAGGCATTGAGTTCCTCGGTCGTAGGCGCAGTGAGCTGTACCACGAGTTCTCTGAGCGATGGGGGTGGGCCTCTGTCGAGGAGACTAGATGTACACCGGGCGAACTTTGCGACGGGGTCATCCTCGTGAAAGAAATGTTTGCTCCAGAAGTTCCATTCCAAGTCCCTCCATTCCGAGTCGCCCCTGAATGCAGAGTGCGTCGGACGAGGAGATTGACTGAGAGTCAACACGGACATCCGAGAGAGCTCTGAAATCACGGATGGTAGCCGATCTGGCCGTTATAAGCATGGAAGGCTTTGTTGGAAGCAGCTATAAGGAATGCAGCGACACACCTATCTCTTCAATAGGCAGCACCTCTACCATAAGGACCTCGAGAGTTGTCTGCGCTGCTTCCAGAAGAACGACGATGGCATCCCCCTTCATGAAACCTACTCGTAACGATGAACCTTTAAATTGTGCAACGAAAGCAACGGCGATAGCGCACCTCGAGGCTGAGCAACGATAGCCCTCCCGCAGACAGTCGAGACCCCATGACATGAGTGACTGACTGGCGATCACCGATCTCGCTGCATCGGAGGTGCTTCAACCCGTGGATCGACTGAACAACCCGGAGCAGCTCGGAGTGCGATGTGAACGTCAGCCGATGCAGGTGCAACGTATCGACGTTCGCTACATGCACGGCGTGTGCTTGCTTGAAAAGCTGAATGGCTGGCCGTCGGAGGCAAGGATGATCTGCGGAAGTTGAACGTTGAAGACTTGTTTTCGTAACCCCAAAAGGACCAAGCATGCAGGCTGCGGAGGAGTGGCAGGAAGATTTTTGCAACGAGGTCGAATAGAGATGGAATAGGGAAGCGAGGATCTGGATGGGATGGCTGGATGGAGACCATACGCGCCAGGGCAGGAAGCTTCCCGTTTATACCAAAGATGTCGGAGAGCCTGTAGACTTCCTGTCTGGTGCGGACGGTGATAACGCGGAATGAGAGCGCGCGACTCTGTTTCAACCAGTCGTGGCAGACCAAGGCGCAACTGAAGAGCAGGTCGGGGTCATCTTGAGACTGGTCGAGGATGACATGAGAACGACGTGATCTACGTGCCCAAATGTCCCACAGATACTGCCTTATCCAAACGACACCCACTCATCGCACTGACTTGTTGTCATCCCCATGCTATGAAGTCAGTAGTTGCGTACGTACAGGCAACAATGACGACAGTCATCTGTGACCTACATACATAGGCTACAGGAACGCCTGTGCTTGCAGCATCCATATTCGTGCGTACTCCCCCTGCCGCTTTATAAGCTCGTCATGCGTCCCTGCCTCGACGATCACCGAGTCGTTCATATACCTATCGGCCAAGTCAGCACGCCACGAATACGATCCGGAGCACAGATGAACGTACAATATGAGATCCGCGTGCCGCGTCAGGTTGCCGAACCGATGCGACGAGAACACCATCGTCTTGTTCCCCCTCAGTTCTCTCAGCCGCGCAAACAGATCTACACGGACACACAGTCAGTCAACCATCAATCGTGCCCGATGCCGCGCAGGACACGCACCATGCTCCGCCGTAGGGTCCAGCGACGCGCTCGGCTCGTCGAACAGCAGCAGCCCGACCCGCGCGTCCTCGCCCACCACGCTCCGCATGAACGTCCGCGACACCGCGAGCCGCTGCATCTGGCCCCCGCTGAGCGCAGGCCCGCTCGTGCGGCTCGCCATGCCCCCCGCGCCCCTGACCCCCGCAAAGTCGATCTGCCGCCCGAACAGCGTCCGCGTCCCCTCGGGCATGCCCGAGAAGTAGTCGCGCACCGGCCGATCCAGGTACGTCTCGTACTTGTCCGGGAGGCGGTCGACGAAGTCCGCCGCGCCCCCCAGGCGCGCGGCCTCGTGCACACGCGCGTCGTCGTGGAACCGTTCCGGGTCGCCCAGCGCGATGTTGTCGCGGATCGAGAGCGGGAAGTGCGTGTAGTCCTGGAAGAGCACCGCGACGGCGGCCCGCAGGTCTGCGAGGCGTAGCATACGCACGTCGTGGCCCCCCAGGAGGATCGTGCCTGCGCAGGGATCGTACAGCCGCACAGCGAGCTTGAGGATCGTCGACTTGCCCGACCCGTTGGCGCCGACGATGACGCAGAGCTGGCCGGGGGAGAGCGTGAAGGAGACGTTGTCGAGGGCGAGCTGGTCTGAGCCCGGGTAGCGGAAGGAGACGTTCCTGTGCAGGGGTAAGCACGACACTGGGTGCAGTAAGCGGGATAGTGCCAAACCTGAACTCGAGCGAGATGCCGTGTCTAATCTTCTGGGCGTCCTCGGGGAAGGGGATCTTCCCGTCTGCTATCCGGTTCGGGATGTTTGCCACTTCATAAAGCTTCCGAATGATCGCCAGCTGCTCGGTGATCGAACTTGTTTGGTCGAAGAAGCGCCAGACCGTGAACGAGAAATGGGATGTGGTCTGTTGCAGGAGATTGAGCGAGGCGAGCGAGACAGGCATCGACGCCGGGTATTGGATCGAGCGCAGCGTGAACACGACCTGCGGCAGCTCACGCAGGGGATCTTGGAGGAGGCCAAAGAAGCTGAACCGTTGTCGATTTCGCGATGCACGCCGCAGTTCGTTGAAGTCAACGGCATTGTCTGGCCCGACACGTTCAGACACTTCCTTGAACTCTGGTCTGGAGTTAGCATCCTATTCGTGGCTGGAGAGGAGATTCTACCTTTCGTCATGAATTCAGCCAGGTTGCCAGTGATGAACTCCTTCCGGTGCTCCATATTGTTCACGACGTACTTCATCCCCGTCATTTGGATGTAATCCTTGTCCTTCGTCGTCGCTGCCCAGACTGCCACTTAGTCAGCCCAATATTCCGAACCAGGGTACACATTCGATTGTTCCAAGCCGAGGCCCCAACGTTCGCATGACAAATCAACCACAATCATCAACCCGCTTCTAGAGCAGCGTACAAATGGCTAGAAACGAGATTCGTGAGTCCCTCAACCGGATTCCTGAGACGCAGCCAGTCTGAATGTCAAGAGTGCGAGGAATTTCAGAAACCTCTTGGAGGAGGACCTCAATGAGTCCCCCACCTCAAGACAGGATTTCTAGTTGGTGCCCGTGCACAGCACGCACCCCCTTCATCCGCAAGTAAGTTTGCATCTTAAATCCGCCTATAAAATGCAAAGATTACCAGGCAAGCCAGGTTCTAACGTTGGGGGGCCTATCGAGTTGGAACGATCGATCACTCACTCAGTCGTCAAACCACTCACCTTGTTCCGTCGCGAAAACGTTCCATCGCGTAGCCCACTCGCTCAGACTGGTAGCGAAGCTCAACAGCGCGAGCAGGATCCCGTCCCTCTGCGCCCCAAGGACGCCCGCCAGAACGCTGACTTGAGACACAACCTGGATGAGCGTCGAGACGATGCCGGCGCCCATCACGAGCGTGTCGTACGCGATACTCCCCGAAGTCGACGACGCGTCCTCGAGCTGGCGCTGCACGAGCGGGTCCTCGAACGTTGGGAGATCGAGGCGGGCCCGCGCGCGGAAAAGGTGGAGCGAGTACTGCGCCTTCAATCGGCGTGCGAGGGGTCCGCGTAGCTCGGAAAGGACGTGGTTGAGGATTCGCCGGGCGACAGAGCACGCGACGCGGCCGACGCAGATGCGGAAGAGTGCGTCGGCGTCGACGGTGCGGGTTTCGATTGTGGTTTGCAGCTGCAGGGCAAGTTAGTTAGCTCAACCGGTGAGTAATCCATTTGGAACGCGTCGCGATGCACACTGACTACGTCCCGAGAGCTTAGACCGACTGCGTTCTTGGCCGATCATGTCCTCCAACTAATGTGTGCGGGTATGCTTCACCGATCCTTTCTCCTGAGGGTGCCTCTCTGCTCGGGTTGTATCGCGAAGACCTGACCCGCGGAGAGACACGCTACTTCGACACTGGCAGATCGAAATCGAGAGTACTCACAATGTTAATCAGTTGTCCCGAGTACCTATCCAAACAGCCCTCAGCACAATCCTTCCCCGCCGCCCTCCCTCCAAGCTCGATCTGCGCAACGACCCGAGGACGTACCATAGCGACGCGGCGGGCAAGAGCGCCTGCCCGCCTTCCGCGAGGGCATACGCAGCCAGCAAGAACCAGCAGCTCCGGATTGCGAGGACATCGCGGACCATGCGCGCGAGATACGGGAGGCATTCGTAGGCAGCGAACGCGCGTTCCGCATAGGACGCGCCTGGGACGTGTGCTCGCGCAGTGTCGATCTCCTCGTACAGGTCCCAGACACCGATCTTGGTGTGCTTCACGCGCGTGCAGTCGGAGGGGTCGAATGTGCCGGGGCGGGATGTACGTCCGCGGCGGGAATGGCGGCCCATGGTGTTCGTGTGTATTGTCGCGAAATTTGATGTGGGTCACAGCAGCAAAAACAAGTCGTAAAAGCAGAGCAAATCAAAGCAAAGAGAGCATAGATTAGATTGTTAGGGAGAGAAGGGGGTAAGGGGGTATGGATGTGGATGAACGCAGAGCAGTCGTGGCAGTCGTCAACAGAGCGCGCGTTTAACCAACGTGTATGCCGACGGCGCTCAGCACAACGGCATTCGGGATTCGGAGGGACCCTTGGGAGGAGGACCCCGCAGCCTAGGTTCGTACTATTTGGTGAGCTACTAGTAGTTCACGCCGTAGCTTGAATTCGTTACTCGAACAGTTGCCGCTGCAAATGTTCAGGTAGCGTCCTGACGATCATGACTGAGAACTGGGCCTGCGAGGGCCGCGAACAAACAGTGCATTCCAATATGGTTAAGATCTACTAAACGTTGAAGGCTACTACACAACTAGAGGACATGATGTAAATAAATCAACGAACGTCTCTACTCCACTATGGTAACTTTCAACGGCAGCTCCGGCTTGCTTCCGTCCCGCTCGACTCCTCATAGATACGAAATCCGCCACCGACTACAAAAACCCCCGCAGTTCCCACCAGGACCTGTATTAGCTGCTCATATACACGCACAGCACCGACTGTTGCTTCCAGAAGCCCTCCACGGAGCTGCGTGTAAGTGCGTGTACCAGCAACTGAGTCCGAAGTCCCGTGGCCCGCTCTCGAGTTAGTGAACATGACAGGCTCAGTGCGATCAAAACGGTCCACGGCACCGCGTACCTTGTCTAAGCGACATTGAAGAGTAAGCGTGTCGAGCGTTGCTTGAGTGTCGCTCTTGGCCCATTTAAACTGAATTGAATGGGGACGCCAAGTAAGATCGCCATCGGCGCGCCGCCCTGACCCTGTGTGCTGTGAGGACGCATCATCAGTGCATCGCGAATGGTATGCGGGAAGAAAACATGAGGCCAGTCAAATTCCCCGCCGCTACCAAGGTGAATAACCCCAACATCATGTAACAGAGAGAAAAGAGTGGATATTCTGTATATCGTCATCGTCCTACGAGTATGGTCTGCTGCGCCGATGGCAGTGGCTGCTTGCCGGGGAGGAGCTGAATGACGTAAAGGCGGAAATGTGATGTTTGGCAGAGATTGGATAATAGAAACGATTGGTGTGTATTAAATTTCAAGTCAAATGAACGGAGACCTGTCGGGGCAATAGCGACTCTACTTAGGTTGTCGCTTCGGTAAAACAAACAACGGATGTAATCCCTCACGTAGCTACTCGAGCAGGGTGATCTTCAACGGCATCTCCGCCTTGCTCCCGTCAGCCTTGACACTAGGGAATATGACCGGCGCGAGGTTCCAGTAGATCGGCTTCTCGGTCAGCTCGAACTTGAACTTGCTCAGCAGCACCGCAAGTACGACCTCTGTTCCAGTTTGACCGATGAGACTCTGCAGGACAGCGGGGAGAGCGGGAGAGAGGAAACAGACGCACTCATCTCAAGCTGCGAGAACTTGAAGCCGCTGGGGAGAAGGTAAATTCGTCAGCGCAGCCATCATACCGGTGCATACCCTGCGATGAGGAAAAAAAAATACTGACATGCATGCGCGACCCCCTGCCCAGAACGTCATCCTGAAATGCGGATGCGTTAGCAGGGAAGATCGGGTACGCTTCTACCATGGACACGCACAAGTTGGAGTATACCCCCGGCATCTTCGCATCCGCCACACTGTCCGGAAGCGCGCTCATCCAACGTTCCGGCTTCCATTCGGCGGCATCGGGGCCCCAGATATTCGGGTTCTTGTTCGACGAGCTGATGCTGACGAAGACGTGCGTGTCCTTGGGCACAAATATCTCGTGCATGAGCGTGCCGTCGAGGCCGCGAATGGGCTCCGAGAGCGGTAGCACGGCGTCCTTGCGCGCCCTGTCAAAACACGCGAAGGCATGACCGGGGTCAACTGCAGCTCAGGAATGGACACGGAGCAGAGACGCACTCGCGGAACCGCATCGGGCCGGGGACGTGCCTGCGCGATTGTCAATTGTCAGGCCAAGCGTCTTGCAGTTTCGCAGAAAACAGAGCAGAAGAAGGGGGTCGTCCCCAGACGTACACACGGAGCGTCTCGCGGCAAACCGCGTCCAAGTACGGGAGCGCGACCAGGTCGTCGTACGCAACATCACAGCCACCAGTGGCTTCGCGAGCGGCGCGAATTTCCTCCCTGAGGCGGTCCTGGACGTCCTGGTGCATTGCGAGGCGCCACAGCGTGACCGAGAGCGCGTTCGACGTGGTGTCCATCGCCGCGAATGTCAGGACCCTGTCAGACACCCGCGACCATGAGTGTGCGGCTCGACGGAGGAACGGGGAAGGGAGACGCACGACATCTGGCCGAGGAGCTCTTTCTCGTCCAGCCTGTCCGCCTCCGCTGCAGCCATGTTCGCCCTCACTGCCATCAGAGTCCATCCAAGTCACCACGGATCACATACCCATATCAGCACACAGTCATGTTTAGGGCGAGGGAGGCGACAAACGGGAGACGTACGCAGGACGCTCATAATATCCTTGCCCTCGCCCACCTGCATCGCGAGCACCTCGTCGCCCTCGAGGAGCGCCGCCTTCTTCTTCGTGAAGATCTCACGGCACTTCTCGTCCAGCGTCCGCGAGATCCGCATCATCTCGCGCAGCCCCGGGATCGGGGCCGTCCAGCCGAGTGGCGCGAGCCACCGCTCTGGGATGAGGGCCTCGGCGAGGGGCAGGAATTGGAGGAATACGCCGAGCGCCGCCATCGCCGGCCTATACAGTTGCCTTCAGAACACAACAAACGATGGGAAGGGGTTGGAGGGGGAGAGGGGACCGACATGAGGGACTTGAGGGCGTCGCCGAGCTCGTCGGCCGTCTCCTCGGTGAGCTTGTCGAACGAGTACCCGAGCCCGGCCTGCCCGATGAGCTCGAGCGCGGTGCGGCCCATCCACATCACCATGTTCACCTCCGTCGGCCCGCCACGCACGCGTTGTTCGATGGCCTCTTGGAGCTGCAGAACGAAGCAAGGCGTTGGTCTGAGAGTCGCAAGGATCGGGTAGCCGTTCGGCGAAGGGGTGAGAGGGGCTGCTGACCTTGTAAGTGACCTTGTAGAAGGTGGGCATCATGTGGCGCATGTGGTTGATCGAGAAGACCGGGTTTAAGAGTTTGCGCTGCTTCCGGTGGTGCTCGCCTGCAGGACATTAATACGATGTGCTCAACGAAAAAGGATAGCCGAAGACGCGTACCGAGTGTGGCGAGGAGCCCGGGGCCAAGGGCGCGCAGCGAGAGTCTGCGTTAACGTGCATAACCGAGTATGTCGATGCGGGAAGGGCATGAGATGGTCAGGTCGGTTGGGTAGCATGTGGAAGCCGACGAAATCGCTCGGACGCACCTGGTGAACCACGTCGCCTCCTCGAAGATGTCCTGCTCTTTCACTGCGATTTGGTGGATCGCTCTCGGGTCGTGTACGAACAGCATTCTGCGCTGAATTCCAGTGCAGCAGAATCAGCGAGGCGTGTATGGTGTCCAACTAGGATAATGTCTTACGCCCATGGGACCGGCGAGGCGGGCGACTGCCGGATACTTGTCCGCCATTTCCTGGTGGAAGGCCCATCCCTGCTTGTCGCGGAGCTGCTGTGCGTGCCCTATAAGTTCGAACGCGAATGAGCATCTCGAGAAACAGAGAACAAGTTGCAGCGACTACTCACCATACAAGAACGAGGGAGAAGGAGGACCGGGGATGTTGTCGAGGTTGCTCTTCACCACTGCCTGTCGGAAGAACTTCCAGAGGAACCAGGTGGAGGTGCAGATCAATATGGCCTGAAGAAGGACGGAAAACATGATCTCGAAGACGACTAGTGCAAGATCAGCGGCGAGGCAGGTTGCGAGTGAACGAGGGCCCCGGGGATTCAGCGAAGAAGATAATAAATACCATCATGGAGCACACATACTCTCAGGGCTCGTTAGGACCACGAAATGCGTCTTGACAACGGGCCATTCCAGTCGGACTGGACTTGTATCTGAATGCGGTGGGCTCTGCGATCAAAACGGGTGATGAAAAGTTACCACGCACCCTCGCTTGCGAGGTCGACATGGATTGCCCGAGCCCGATTCTATGTATAAGTGTATTCAATCTAAGATGCCGTCAGTGCCGATCAGTAGAGATATCGTCGATTCCGTGAGACTCGGACGCTCTCGAACGGGGTCTGCCGTTGATTGAGAGGGAATTGATGACCGGCATCGGTCTCGATGTCCTGAGAGGTGTGTGACAGAAGGGGACAGGTGAGACCGATCGAAATCCCACCGCTGCTGGCAAGAGGGATAAACGCACCATGAAGTAGAAGCATGGGTATGTTCCGTTTGCGCAACTCCGCTGGGTCGCCCATATGTTATATACTGCCACAAGTTAGCGCATTTGCTCATGTCCAAGTCACGATGCAGGAGCACGTCGAGATCGTCATGCTTATTCAATGTCCGAGGCCCCGAACTGTGCATTGCGTTGGCTGCCTAAGCCCAGATTGTTGCTGCCAGTGGACGAGAAACTGGTGGGAACCACTGGCCATCAGTTCTCGTGAAATGAAAACGTCAGCTACGATCCAAGCGGACGAAAGTACCACCCACCTACGCTCTGCCGTGTCGATGCCCGCGGATCGGATGCTATCGTCGGGGGTGTCGTCATTTCACACGGCTTCAAGCTGCCAGTATGTTTGTATTCCATTCCGAGGGGCCCGGACCCGACACCCGAACAAGTCGGAGTGCTGGAGGACGGGTTGCTAGTCCTGGGCGACATCGAGTGAGATCGGCGTCGACAGACAAGATGTGCAACTTGTTCGTTCAGTGGTATAAGTTCTATGAAGCGCTGGGTATATAACTTGTGTCGTACCTTCGCAAGTTGTCTTCCGAAAAGACTGCACGGGTCCAGTCGAAGCTCCGCTGTAAACCTAGGTGGATCGGATAGGATAAGGAGTGCATGTGTTTGAGGGAGTTGGTCAGTATCATTACTGGTACTTACCCGCCATATAGGCCATTTCATGGACGCGAATTTCAGTCCTCGCGCTGTTTTCAGTCGAAGTTCGGCTTAGAACGAGTCCGCCGCCGTCTCAAGATCACCAAAAATGCAGTGAAAAACGGAGAAGTCGGATATCGTACAACGTCTATACCGAAACCAAAAGGTTAGCGGAAGGTCGCAAGTAGCACACTACAATCAGCGGTAGGGTTCACATTAGTCCAAGTCATGGTCGGAGTGGACAAACCCTCGGGCGCTTGACGTACATCCCAGGGACTGCCCAAACGGGAACGACTGACGCGTCCCGCAAACGCGTCCTCTTGTCGGGCGCCTGCGCACCAGCACGTTCTTCCATCTTCGCCATATCCCAGCCTCTCGTATCTCCCCGCCAGACTTCTCGTTTCCACTAGTCATCATGGTGCGTCGTCATTGTATTCATCCAAGAAGCCATTTGCTCACTGATCCTTCAGGAATCCCTTCGCATCGTTCCCTCTCGCGAAGCCAAGCCCGCCTCCGTCCAGGACACTACCAACAGCTTCGGTCTCCACGATTCCCTCAAGCATGGTCCCCGGAGTCTCGCAGCGGAGGTCACGCAGACGAGCACTGTCCGCAACCGTCTGGAGAACGTGCGCATTTCCCGTTCATCCCAACCAGGGCTCCGTTTGACTTGTATTTGCGCGGATCTCGCAGTGGGAAGCCACACAAGACAACATGAAGCTCCAGATGCAGAGGCAACTCTTCGGCCTGCACATGCCCATGCGCATCCTCATGGAGCGCAAGATCGTCAGCCAGGTTCGTGTCCTCCTTAGTCCCTCCTGCTACCCTCGTCGGTCCAAGCACCTCCGATCCTCATGTTCGTGCGCGCCGTCGCACTTCCAGAACCCACACATGCCCATCCTCCCCCAGTCCAACCTCCACCTCGACATCCTCATGGGCCGCGACGAGACCCTCGAGTGCGCAGACTTCATGGGCTCAGGTGCGTACCTCCCCTCTCCGTCCCCGTTTGTGCTGTTCACATACCTGCCACCGACCATCTCGGGCAGCGGCGGAGATGACGCAACCGATGGACATCCACGCCGACATGGAGAAGAAGCTGCGCATGTGAACACGACGCTGAACCGGAACCATGCAATGACTAGCCTCGGGACCGTACCCATCTCCGGTGTCCCCACAGACACCCCAGCAATGCACGCATGGCCACGATTGTAGATTGCAGGCATGTCCCCTCGCATGTGTGTTTGTGTTTTGTGCGTACGTATGTACGGCGCAGGCCAATGCGGCGCGCGGACTGCCACCCGTCGCCGTTCCCCACAACTGTATTTAGCAAGTTGCAACGTTGCAGCACCCTCCATTACGTTTTACAAGTCCGTTGCAACTTCGGCCATCACCCTGCTACGCTGATATGTGGATACATACCTGATATGTATCCATATTCGTCCAAACGCAACCGTTCTCAAAGTGGCCAGGCATAAGTTGACTTGCAAATCGATACAAATGCCGCCTAACATGGCTTTGAAGCACCTGACTGACCGTTGTTGATACCCCTTCCGTCAGTCGCGAAGCCCTCCCTTGCATACTCTCAAAGAGGCAACCACAGTATGTCAACTGGGTTTTCAGTAACATGGACATATGTATATTGGCAGGACTTGAAGATCTTCGGTAGGAGGCCATAGATGGTGGACAGTTTGCAGAACTGCAAAGGGGTGCCCTCTACCGAAGCTAGCCGGCAGGCTGAGGTGGCATTTGCAAGATGGAGCAGCATTGGGATTGGATCCGTCAGGTGGAGGAGGGTCCATCAGGACGATATCAGAAATACTGTTGCAAAAAAAGGAGGCGGTCGAGCCTTTGGAAAGTTGTCTTCAGGCCTAAGGCTCAGCTGATCAAAGGTCGACGAAGAGTCCGTCAAAAAACCCACCGACCGCGCGTCTAAGGGTTGGGATACCTGGGCCCTACATATACGGCTATTTGATTGTGCGCGCCGCGTGATATCCGCATTTTGCCATTTCGAGCAATTCCCCCCCCCCCTCCCTCTCGTGCGCGCTCTTATCGCGCGTCGGGAGTCGGAACCGCCCAAGTAGTGGGGCCACCGGGTGCCCTTGGTCTCCGCCATGACTCGACGCGAGCCCCCCTGACTGTGCGCCCTGCGCCCTATTCCCAAACAAGGTGACTCCCGACGCATCGGGTGGCGTGTGGGCGGTGAGGCGTGGGGGCAAGGCGCGGCGCGCCCACGCAAGCCGCAGAAGCCCGGGCGCGCGGGCGTCCAGCGCGCCCTCATTTAGAGCGCGTGGGTGGCTGATCTGGGCTCGGACCGACAGCGTTCGACAGGCCGAGGACGCCTCGCAACTTCATCCCGAACCATCGGGACCTGCCAAGTGCTCTCGCCTGCTTTCTCGCGCTCTCCCTTCTCCGCCCCAGTGCACAGAAACACGACCACGACGACGCATAGAGCGCGAAGATGCCCCCTCGGAAGACCGCCGCAGCCGCCGCCCCCGCCGCCCCGCCGACGCGTTCCTCGGGCCGCTCGCGCGCGCCGTCCGCCAAGGCCGTTGCCGTCGCGGCGTCGCGGGCGGCCGTCGCGAACGGCACGACGGGGATGACCAAGAAGACGCGGGGCAAACGTGCGCGGGAGGAGAGCGACGCAGAGGCAGAGGGCGATGACAAGGAAGAGAGCGACGCGAAGCCGGCGGCGAAGAAGGCGAGGGCGGTCAAGACTAAGAAAGGCAAGAAGGAGGAGGAGGAGAAGGAGGAGCTGGACGCTATCGACGAGGAGGAAGGTGAGGATGAGGATGAGGATGAGGATGAGGAGGCGGAGGAGGAGGAGAAGCCGGCGGCGAAGAAGGGGCGGGGTGCGAAGACGAAGGCAAAGGCTGCGCCCAAGGCTAAGGCGAAGGCTGCCCCGAAGGCGAAGGCCGCTGCGAAGGGCAAGGGCAAGGCGAAGAAGGGCAAGGACGCAGACGGCGACGTCGACATGGACGACGCTGAGGACGAGGCCGCCGCCGCTGCGGCCGAGGAGGAAGACGAGGAAGACGACACTGCCGCCGTCCCTGCGAAGAAACCAGCGTTGAAGAAGCCAGCGAGCAAGGCGGCCGACACGGCCAAGGACTTGCCCCAGAAGATGGTGCGTCGTCTGCATCATCGGACTGACTGTGGCGATATTCAATCATGTTCATGCACAACTACAGGTGACCGTCGTGAAGCGCGGCAAGGCCCCGCCCGTCGACGAGCGCTCAGGGTGGGCCCTCTCGCACGAGGTGCTCGTCACCGAGGAGGTGTGGGACGCGACGCTCAACCAGACGGACGTCGGCAACAACGCGAACAAGTACGCCTGTACTCGCGCATACGTCGACCGTATTGATTGCTCACGAACGTGTCTCTCCTCTCGACTTTCGATGCAGGTTCTACGTCCTGCAGCTCCTCCACCCCGTGGGCAACAACTCCCAGGTGACGCTCTTTACGTGCTGGGGTCGTGTCGGGGAGAACGGCCAGAACCAGAAGAAGGTGGGCTCCGAGATGATGATCATGACAAGTGGCGACCCGTGCTGACCGTTCGTCTGCGTGTTGTGCTTTCTAGGGCCCGTGGCCGCCTTTGATTGCCGTCTCTGAGTTCAAGAAGCAGTTCAAGGCTAAGGCTGCTGTTGATTGGGAGAAGCGTGTCGGGATGGTCCAGAAGAAGGGTGCGTAGATGATGCCGCGTACGCAGGAAACTTTTGCCATCGTGCTGACGATTGGTGTGCAGGGAAGTACCAGTGGATCGAGAAGTCGTACGGAGACGATGAGGAAGAAGAGGAGGCGAACGTCGCGGGGTCATCATCGAAGAAGCAGGAGGAAGAGAAGATCCCCGACTCGACATTGGGCCCTGAGCTCCAGCAACTTGTCAAGCTCATCTTCAACCAATCGTACGTATCATCTATCGGGGTCTGACCATGTTGAAATGAAGCTCATTTACGATGCAGGCTCTTTGCTGCGACCCTGTCGTCCCTGAACTACGATGCAAACAAGCTTCCTTTGGGTGAGTTGTGAAATGCATGACGCATACACGGAGATATATACAGAATCCATGCACAGGCAAGCTCGCCAAATCGACCATCCTCAACGGTTTCTCTGCGCTCAAGGCGCTCTCAGAGGTCATCAGCCAGCCCGACGGCGACGTCTCCAAGCAGAACGGCGGCTTCCGCCAGGCAGTCGAGCACCTCACGAACCGCTACTACTCGTACGCCTCGCCTGTCCCTCCTCTCCTTAACCCACTTGCTCACACACACACCCCCGCGCGCGCAGCATCATCCCACACGTCTTCGGACGCGACCGCCCGATCGTGATCGACACGCTCGAGCGGCTGAAGCGCGAGCTCGAGCTCGTCGACGCGCTGGGCGACATGGAGGTCGCGACGCAGCTGCTGTCGTCGTCCGTGCCCAAGGACGCGGCGGGGAACCCAGTGAACCCGCTGGACGCGAACTTCCGCTCGCTCGGGCTGAGCAGCATGGCGCCCGTCGCGCGGGCGAGCCGGGAGTTCGGGGCGCTCGAGACGTACACGCGCGACACGCACGGGGCGACGCACCGCCACTACGGCGTGGAGGTCCTGAACGCGTTCCGTGTGGAGCGCGAGGGCGAGACAAGGGCGTGGGAGGACGCGGGGCACGGGGGGCTCGAGGTGGGGGAGAGATTGTTGTTGTGGCATGGGTCGCGGACGACGAACTTTGCGGGGATCTTGAAGCAGGGGCTGAGGATCGCCCCGCCGGAAGGTGCGCGATGTGTTGTGTTGCGGTTTGTTTTCGACAGGGCTGATGCGGATGCTTGCAGCTCCGGTGACTGGGTACATGTTTGGGAAGGGCGTGTACTTTGCGGATGTGAGTGCTTGTGTCTGGAAGGGCTTTCTAAAGGGATGGCGCTGACTGCCGTCTGACGCAGATGATGTCCAAGGTGCATCCATTCGCCTTGTTTCCCTTTCTTCGGTGCTAACCGGGCCTATGAACGTCAGTCGGCGAACTACTGCCATGCATAGTGAGTCTCGCCGCCTCCAGGTGATACAGATGCTTCAGGCTGATTCATCTGGCGCAGCTTGAGCGACAACATAGGTATCCTCCTCCTCTGCGAGGTCGCAGCGAAGCCGTTCCTCGAGCTGCACGACGCCAACTACAATGCCGACCAGGACTGCAAGAAGGCCGGCGCCAAGTAAGCGTTTCTTGTTCCCTCCACGCGTCTCTCTGACCAATCGCTTCTCCTTCTCCCTCGCTCTCCCATTCCCGCATTCACCTCGAATCTGGACCTGTAGAGCGACGAAGGGCCTGGGGCGGACCCAACCCGCGGAATGGCAAGACGCGGGCGACGCGCTCGACCATCCCGAGCTCAAAGGGTGCCACATGCCCAAGGGCCCCGGGAAGGACATATCGGACCCGAAGGGCTACCTGCAGTACAACGAGGTGTGCCGCATCGTCGTCGTTTCGTTTCTCGTGTGCTGACGTGTGTGGGATTCGGGTGCTGGCAGTACATCGTGTACGACGCGTCGCAGATCCGGCTCCGGTATCTGTTGATGGTGAAAATGCAGTGATTGAAATACGGCGGCCCGAGGAGAGAAGTGGGAGAGGGTCCTGGATGGGATGGACAGTAAAAGTGAGCCGACCAGGCCATGTCACTGTATGTATGTTCGTCTCCGCTTCATTTCTTCTATCGCTCTGTGAAACTAGATAGAATGTTCTCTTGCTGGACGAATACTGGCGATTGCTGGACCTGCATGTCGATTGAACGGAGGCGAAAGTATGGGGGTTGGCCACCAACATTGTGAGCGTCATCCTGCCACCGTTGGTTACGGTTATGATGCTGCCAGAGCTTCCCGTGGCGTTGCTGATCTCAGTGCGCGACCAGCCGCTGGGGCTTCTCCATCACCGACCGTGCCATGACGAGCATGCATCATGGTGTGCCATGCATCCCCGGCTCTCGGAGGTTGTGTCAGTAACCGGATGCCCTGGCGCTCGGGCTCAATGACCGCCTGACTGCCTATATAGGGCCTTTCCGTGTAGCCGGGCGTCGCGCGACGGTGCTTAGTTCTCTCCCTCTCTCCCTTACCTGGACCAGCCATGACGATCTTCCGCTCGCGAGGCCCGCCGTTCGTGCCCCCGCGCGACGATATGACGCTTCCCCAGTTCATTCTTGACGACATGGGCGCCGAGCGCACGCGTCCAGTCCGCCCAGCTCACGTTCCGTGCTTGATAGATTCCGAGACTGGGAAGACGGTGTATCTTGAAGAGGCATGCGTCGTGACTGTCGATCTTTGCGTGCTCGATTACTGACGGAAGAGCGTTTCAGCTTCGGGCTCGCAGCCATGCGCTGGCCCGGTCTATGAAGGCACGGTACCATATTGGTGCGTAATTCAGCAAAGCTACGTGGAACTCGAAGAAGGCTAAAATGCTATTTCAGGTGTCGGGAACGTCGGTTCGTAGACGCGCTTTGTTTCCTTCTCCGCCTGGGACCGCGATAACGTTTGGGATACAGTCTCCTTGTTCATTCCCAATCACATCGGTGGGTGCTCCTAGCTTTCAACCTTCCGGTAAGCAACCTAACGCGAGGCAATGATGAATGTAGACTACGGCGTCATCATTTGGGCCGTCCACAAGCTGGGCGGTATTGCGGCGTAGGTTCCCGTGGCGTTCTTGCTCAGTAGTCTACTGACAGTGGCGCAGAACGCACAGCTCGACGTTAACCGCTGAGGAATTCGGTAAGCCCCCTCAGGAGATTTGTCGCTTATCCTCGCGCTCATGGTTCTGCTGTGGTGATACAGCGTACCAGCTGGGGATCACGCAGTCGTCACTCGTGGTGGCGTACCCGAGTAGCTGCGAAGCAGCGCTCTCTGCCATGAAGATGTGCAATATTCCTGAGAGTCGTCTAATCCTCCTGGACGGCCATCTCTCTCCCGACGCGCTCTTCCCATCTGTCGAGTCGCTTATGGACGAGCATGAGCGCCACCCGCCTTACATTGAGTATAAGCTTAAATCCGGAGAAGCGAAGACGGCTATCGCCCTCCTGTGCTTCTCGTCGGGCACCACGGGCAATCCCAAGGTAAGGTAGTCGCTGCGGAGTGGGTGAGGGGGGGGAGGGGAGGCGCGGTTTATGTCGCGCGAGACCTGACCGCGACTTCACGCGTAGGCAGTCGCGGTGTCGCACTACAACGCCATCTGCGCAATCGTTCAGACGGCGATGATCAACATGGTATACGAGCAGTACGCGCCTTGGAAAGACCAGCGTTTCCGACCGGGGGATGTTGGCGACGGAAGTAGGTGGTCGACGTCATCTACCACTCGTCCATTTTCATTGACACCTGTCCCAAATTTGCTTGAAGGCCTTCCATCTTACCGTAAGTCGATATGGACCTATGTGCTTGCCTGCCGCATATTATTAGGGAACTCATCGTCTGGATGCAGACATATACGGTCTGATAGTGAACGTAAGGTATTCGTTTCAATGCAGTAGACAAGCCACTGAATGTCGACGTAGCTGCATTTCATGCTGTATGCTGGCGTGCGTCCACCGTCATCGGAGTTCTAGATTAATCTCACATTCGGGAGTGAGGACAGTTGATCGTGGTCGTATCCAAGGGGTTCGTGTTCGAAAGGTACCTACAAAACATTCAGCGCTATCGGATCACCCACCTAACGTGAGTGCGCTTCCTTTTCCCCACTTTCGAGAACATTGTATGCATTTTGTTTACAGCATGGTCCCCGCACAAGCCGTGTTGCTTTGCAAAGTGCGTCGCTCGGAGCCTCCTCGAAAGCGCGCGATATGCAGCGCGAATGCTGATGAGGTTTGAACGCTATTGTAGCACCCGCTGATCAAGAACTACGACCTCTCAAGCGTGCGGTCCTGTCTGACTGGGGCCGCGCCGCTCTCCCCCGAGATGCATGCGGAGCTCACGAAGCTGTTCCCGGACGCGCATTTCGGGCAAGGGTATGGTGCGTATTCCTCTCGTACTACCATTACTATTATGTTGGGCCATCGTGCCGACCTCCCCGGCCGTCGTGCGCAGGAATGACCGAGACGTCGTGTATCATTGCCACTGTGAGTTTCACTCCCCCAACCGGTCAATCCTGTCCCAACGCACCCCTGCTTCGCCACCTCCCCAGTTCCCGGTATCGATGAAGGTCGGCGATCCAGGGAGTGTCGGCCAGCTGGCCCCAGGGACGAGCGCGAAGGTCGTCAAGGCGGACGGCACGCTCGCGGGCGTCGGGGAGTGCGGCGAGCTGCTCGTGCACGGGCCGCAGGTCGTCCTGGGATACTACCGCAATCCCAAAGCGTGAGTCCCCTCCCGTTTTATCACGCGCATATGCATGGCGGCCGCGAGTTGACTGGATGAGGGGCGGCCAGGACGAATGAGACGATCGACAGGGACGGGTAAGCGAGCTCCGGACGAGTTTTGCATTTGCGCCTGAGCCGGCCTGGACGCTGAATTGGTATTTTGGCACGACATGCAAGGTGGCTCCGGACGGGCGACGAGGTCAAGTTCGACGCGGACGGCAACGTCTTCATCACGGACCGGATCAAGGTGTGTCAGCCGCATACAACCGCAGGGGCTTTCGTTCGCTTCACCGCTGACGGCCTGAAACAAAACAGGACCTCATCAAGGTGAAGGGCCTCCAAGTCGCCCCGTCCGAGCTCGAAGGGTACCTCCTGAGCCACCCGGATGTAGCGGACGCGGCGGTGATCGGCGTCCCAGACGAGTACGCCGGGGAGCTCCCGCGCGCGTTCGTCGTGCTCAAGGCCGACGTCGCGGATGCCCTGCAGAAGGACCAGCGGTTGGTGGCACGGGTGAAGGGGAATCTGTACGATGTGAGTTTTGGTTGGTGTGGCAGCGCTGCTGAAACAGATGCTTACAAACCTGACTCGGATTTTGGCAGACGGTTGCTTCGAGGGCGGCGAGGTACAAGCGGCTCGAGGGCGGGGTGGAGTTCGTCGACGCGATTCCCAAGAACGGATCAGGGAAGATCTTGCGTCGCGTCCTTAGGGACCTTGACCAGCGGACCCGCACCCAGGAGCGCGCGCGACTGTGACCGTTCCCCGGGCCCCAGCTGTGCGGTGCTTTTGCATCATGGCACTCGCATCATATCTTCACCAGGTCGAACTTGAGGAGCGTTCTGTTGTAGTTTGATGTTGTTCTCGCCGCGTCGATCCGAGCGTGATAGCTGAATGCAGCGGACCTATTGCGGCCATCCGAAGATAAAGACGAGGGAGTTGCCAGCGAGTAAGTGATCGTGAAAGGTTGGATTGCAGCGTGCCAGACCGATACTTCCGGTTCCAATGCTACTCGATCTGGCTATACGGCGGAGGAGCAGTAGAAGTAGAGTATGCGGAGTAATCTGCCAGGTCCAAAGCGTCCGAGTCGTCCACCTCCCCAGCCCGATACTCCCACCTCCGTCCCCGGCCAGCAAGATCGCAGCTGCGTACCCCTTCCAGGTCTTCATCTCCCCCTCCATGCACATCAATCACTCGCGAGCGGTCCGCGCCGTTCACTGGCAGGCTTACTCCCGCCATAGCCGTATCCCGATGAGTCGTGGTGGCCTGTACCGACTCGGAGGGCAACGTAGTCTCGGAGCCGTCCCAGTGACCCTTCCCGAGTCTTGGTCTTTCGCGCACAACTTCATTCTCGTTGGCAGCGTCAAGCTGCCATTGCTGGTGGGAGCCACGCGCGAGATGGCGAGCACGGCCGTGCTCTGGAACAGGCGGAGCCTGGCGGACGGTGCGTGCGGGATCTGAAGAGGATGGAAATAGGGTAGACGCGATCAGCTCAGCTCAAGGGAGCAACAGCGCTGACTGCGAGTCTGACGGTTCGCGTCCACGTGCGAAGTCGTGTGGTGAGTAGGAAGACACATATGCACAGCACGACTTACCTCCCGAGGCTCTGTAGCCGCGAGGCTCCAGACCGTCGCGTCCGAGCCTCGAGTCCCCTGTCTCAAACACTGCCACTGCGCCTCTCCCCCGCCGCCGCGCCGCCCTCCGCGTCCTCCAGACGCAGAACAGCCCACTCGCGAGCGCAAAGCCGGCAACCAACGACCCCACCGCGGCCCCGGCGATGGCGCCAGGGCGCACCGCCGTTGTGCCATTGGGGCTTCTTCCGGGAGAGTTTGGATCCGGGGAACCCGAGGCTGATGATGGGGCACCGCCGGGCTGTGGCGTTGCTACCTCGACCATGTCAGCGTCGTTGTTCTATCTGATATAGTGGAACGGAGAGGAGTGGAAGGTGGAAGCTGTGCGGGCCTCGCTGTCGACTCACTCGAGGACCCGTCCGGACCTGCCCGGCTGCTCGACGGGCTTCCTGTGCTCCCTGCGAGCCCTCCCGTACTACCTGTGGACGAGGAAGAGGTCTTCCCGGTCACTAGGGTGGCGGACTCGGACGACGGCGAAGGTGTCTCCGAAGCTGTTGGTTGCTCGCCGGAGGGAGAAGGAGAGGAAGACACTGGGAGGATCGAGCCGTCGCTAGTCTGCTGGGGGGGCGTAGAACTCGAACTCGAACTCGAACTGGACGTGGGCGGGCTCGAGTTCGATGGCAGGCACGAGTCGTCCCCCTGCTCCACCGTGAAGCTTTCCGAGATGCGGGCCCCGCCCGCCCCGTTTGCGCCGGTGTCCGCGAGCTCCAGGATCAGGTTCGTGCCCGCGGCGACGGCCGCGACCCAGTGGAAGACGGTGTCGGTGAGGCCGTCGTTGGAGAACACCCAGGCGCCGGAGGCGGCGTCGCGTAGGCTGAGCGTGTACGGGGGCAGGCCGCCTTGCCAGGTGAATGTGTCCTCGGCGCACTCTGTGATCGGCTGCGGTGCGTCCATCTCGAGTGTCAGTACATCGGACGCGATGCTGGGGCTGATAAGTGATAGGACGAAGGGTGCGAGGAGGGAGGAGGCATATTGGTAAGGGCGTGGCATGCCAGTGGACTGTTGAGGGATAGAGGATCAATGTTGGAACGTTGAAGTCTGGATACTGTCGAACAACCGACTGCTACTTAACACCACCCTCTTCTGAATGTAAACCTGTGGAACCGCGATGTTAGCAGGAGCCTCGGGAATGAGAACGAGATGCACCGTGGAGCGGCCTTTTGCGCAGAGTCTTGTTGAGAGATTAGGCGGAGGACGCGACCTCGGTATCTGTGGGATGGGGGTTCAATCGCAAGCGAACGGAATGCATGAGGCCCGCCTGCTTCATAAGTAACATCGACCTGTTTCCTCACCATCACCTTCTAAGCTCACCCGACAACGAGAAGTTCAAGAAGGCACTCGGGATGCTTCCCCGCAGTCAGACATCCAGTGTGGGAGTGAATAGCAAGGGGTATGTCGAGCGCGTGCGCTTGTCAGAGTTTCGGGTATATTATTGTGACCCGGAGCTGCGAACTGGAGTAAAATGCTTAATCACCGTACTAAAAGCGGTCGGCACCTGCAATACGTTTAAGAGGCCATCTAGCTCACATCAGCTCGTGGCCGGTGTTGGGTATAAGAAGCAGTAAGTCCCCTCACCTTGAACGTTAACTTGGGGGGGTCGACCGTGACGGAGCTGTCATTTTGCCTCGAGTCTTCCAGTCCAAACAGGCAATGGCAGGATCCGCGGACTGGCTGTGTCCACGCCATGTATACGGATATCTCGGGCGAAGGACTGTCGGAATCAGAATGTGCCACGGGATGCACAGGGCCGAGCACGGACATGTATCTCGACGAACGGACCACGTCGTGTGGCAACTTGGGAAGGCAGACGACCGTCGACAATCTTCGAACCACAAGCGTACGCGTGATTCAGACTTCAAGTTTGGAGTTTGTTTGGTGCAGGACTAGGGTTATATCGCCGCAGGATTGGTCAGGATTCGTCGTCGTCCGAGACGACAGCCACGCAGCGTTACGCTCGCCGTCGCTTTCATCTCTGCTTGTTTTATTTCCACCCTGTTTTCCGATCCCCTGGCCTAGATCTTACTCTTCCCAGCCAAGATCGATGTTCGGAAGACCACTCCCGCGCCATGGATTGACAACATGAGACTCCTACTGGTCCCATGCCAATCATGCTGGAGACACACTCTTTGACGAAGGTGGCCTTGGAAACACTCGGACGCCCCACCTCTTGGCTTGCAATTGCACCCCAGAAGATATCTTCGACTCTTGCTGGAGCTCGAGGTTGAGTTTGAGGTCCTGGGTTGGCTATCACCGCCGTGTGGCAGGGAGGGCGCCGATCTCGCTTTGTGACCCCGCCGCAGCCGTAGCGCTAGCCTACCGTTCTCTTCCCCACAGTCCTCAATGACAATTCCATCCACGACGGCAAGTTTCATCCGAAGCCATGTCTCTCATGTTCTTGGCACGGTGAGTGCATAGGTTCGCGGCGGCCCTTAAGGCGACTCCAGATTTTCCGCTCGAAACCGGTTGATGACGAGTGTTCAAGTTGGGGGAAAACGATGCATTCCCACACCGTTTGAACTCCTTACACAGGGCTATGAAACTAGATGAAGTCGACGCTTATCGAGATGATGGATCCGGACAGGGCAGCGCCCACGCTTCGGACTGGAAGCCACTCCTCCTATGAGGTATTTCTTCTTCTCCCCGCATCATATTTATAACACAAATATCGCTGACACGGACTGGTGTACGCCGCATTCCTCCCAGATGCTAGCTCGACCATAGGACTATGACGGTAAGTTCAAGCCTTGTCCCGTTGCTTTCTGCGATGTATAGGCTCCTCATGTGCAGCGTATACTCGGATCCAACCCCGTTGCCATGACCATTGGGAGCCCATCAACAGCCGTGGCCTGCACGAACTCTGGGACATGTACTGGGGTGCCCGAGGCAGAGCGGCCCTCAAGAACGTGCTCGCACGCCCGCCGCTTGAGAGATTTCTCCACTTCAGGCAAGCCGCCGTCCAGGACCTCTTCGATTTGTCTCTCCCTGACGGTATCTTCTTCGTCCGCGAGGAGTATATGCTCCTCGCAGACCGTCTCTCTGCAAAGCTCGCAAAGAGAAAGCAGTGTCCGAAATGCAAGGGTGCGTGCTTCTGGGTTTAGCAAGGGAGTCGGTACTACGTGGCTCCTGGCCGCGATCCCGCTGCAAGGAAATATCTCACCACAACAGGCAAATCGCGCTTTCTGCTGCTCTTTCTCGCCTCACGTCCTCGCGCGGAGATGATACAGTACCATCAGACAGAAGGACCCTCTTCACCCATCTCCGCCGACGCGTGCACGTGACGCGCTCGCGCTGCAGACCGTCGGCCGGAGGGTAATGTCAAAAAGCGCAAGCGGGATGAAGGAAGGTACTAGGAGCGGACTCTCCTGAATCGGGCGGTCTTGATACGAGAACAAGCACGGGCGGATGTACAGTAATACCGCAAACCCTCATTCCTGTGGCCTGTCTGTATCTTCTCTAGCCATCTGTTTCGTTCGGACCCGTGCCAACAGAAGCCAGATCCGCTATCGTCCTCCCGTATGATTACTCATCTAGAATGCAGAGGGGCAGCACGACAGATCGCGGAGCGCACAACTTACTCATCCGAGTCCAACCTTTTCCGAGGACAACATTTTCTCTGTTTTGGTATTCTCTACTTTGGGCCGTATGTAGGGCACAGCGAGCTCTGAAACCGTGAGCATCGCATACTCAGGCCCAGAGTGTCCCCCGAATTGACATTTGCTTCCCTTTGGCTCCCTAGGCCTCCAAAACTCTCGACCAGTCGGAAGCCACCGTGGTCATGGCCACGAAAAGCCTCGCTTGATCCTGCCGCACCACTCCTGTCCACCCAACGGCCCGGCCGAAGGCTCAGGACTCGGAGTGGGAGGGAATGTGTACCCGCCCATGTGCTGAGGCACGCCCGTGCGCCAACGATTCGTTTCGTGTGTCGAGAGCTGACGACCCTCTGTCCCAGCGAGTCGCTCCTCAGTCAGGTGGGTGAGGTGTCGGTCGCTTCTCCGTGAGGTAATGGCGTGTGTACGCAGATGCAGTCTCAGGCAGCCGGAGAGGTGGAGGAGTCCGATGAGGGCCCCAGGAGAACTCACGAGCTGTTGGGGGACTCGGATGCCGTCATATGCATGTGCAGGTTTAAATGGGGTGCATCGCACATTTCGCTCGTGTGGCTTCCTCTCCGTGACGGTTGGCCGGAATTATCCATGTGTTTCATTCTCACGCGAAGCGATTACACAATCAGGACTCGGAAAGGGCACTACGGCATGGCTTGAGCAGCCCACGAGGTACAGGCAAAACTACCGAGAACACCATCAACGCCTAGTACTGGACTCCAAGAGCGTGACGAAAACAGGGCTTGGGGACCGGAGTTCCATCCTCCTCTGGGCCGATACTTGGATACCGCTGATCAGATTGTCAAACAGGACGTCGTCCTTCAAGCTGTGCGTTGAGAGCCTGAAGGTGCGGCGTTCGAGGTATCTGATCATGTAGAGCGTCCAGTTCTTGCAGCTCCTTCCCCCGGGGGTGTTGGGAGGAGGAAGCTGGTAGCGGTGAATGGCCTAGTACACGGTCGCGCATGTCGACGACAAAGACAAACGCCTCTCATTGAGCGACGCGAGATCATCATGACGGAGCGGAGCGGAATGCACACACCTCGTCGAACGCGGGCAGGTGACTGCTGTGCACCGTGCCGATGCGGACGCCTCCCTCATAGCCCGGTGCACTGTTCAAGTCCTCGTCCTGGGCATGCACCGTCTGTCCAGGAGCAAAATGGATGTGGCGGTCGGAAAGGTGGTATACGCGGGCTCGGTGGGATTGTTCGTCAGTGATGACCGCGATGGCCCAGTGGTGGGAGGCCAGGGCCGGCCCCAACCGTCTTGAAAGGACGACGATCGACATGTGGCCGTTTCCTGGGTGTTCGTCTGGAGCGAATGTAGTCGGGTAGAGGATGGGATGAGCGACGCTGGCTGCGGTGGCGAGTACTTGTAGTCCAGCCTGCGACGGTTGCTCCATGATTGTCAGTATACTGGTTGCGAACCGGAGGGCTTTCTGCACGAGCGATGAGGTTGAGGGTCGAGGGCAGGTTGGTCAGGTCTCTCCTCGCATTTTTTACGGGTTTATATCCTGCGCATCACCGCCTACTTGTGCGGTCGTTATTGTCGTGCTTTGGTGGCAGAGGTGCCATAATTTTGTGGCGCCGCAAGTTTGCTGCCAGCATGGGGGCCATCATAATGCTTCCTCGCATGCGTGGAACCCGAGGACGTTGGGCCTGTAAGGCCAGGTGCGATGAGAGAGGACAAAAATGATCTGAGCTCACCCGCCCGAACTACTATGCAGTCTGCTATTGTCGTGCTGCAGTGATGAAGGTGCCAGAATCCCAGTACGGTGCCACCAGTTTGCCACCAGTGTCCAGACTCTTGGCCCAAGGAGGCGATGATGCTTCTTTCCATTTGTGAAACAAGAATACATACTTGAAAGGCAAGGCGCGAGATGACATACTGCAACTCACCACGAGGCGTGGCCATGGCTCTCCCTGGGGTGGCAATTCACGACGCTGGGGGAGAACAATAAGCAGGAATCAGGATCGCCAGCGCAAACATGTCTGTGTGGGGATTTCTGAGCACCGTTCGCCTCAGCGTTAACAGCAAGATATCTGAAAAAGATGAGAGGGGAACGTGATCTCCACTGCGGGTGGACTTGGAGGCGACTCGATATCGGCGGTGGTCCGCGCCCCAACGCTAGCTCGATCCGAGTCTGTCCACTGGTAGAGATGGAAGGGTGCGTCTGGGCCCAACCATTCGTAATATGGAGAATCTGTAGCACTGGCAACGACCAAGCATCGCCCGGCGATCGCTGGCGTGCGAGAAGTAGGAACGATTGCGTCGCCGGGATCTGGAGACAGGCGACCCAGAAGGCAGCCAGGGGGCGCCGGGAAAGACGGAGCTTAAACTTTCACGACGTCGACGACCCCGGGAGGGCCTGAGGCCTGAGCTTAAGCACTCAGCAATCAGCAGGCAGCTTCGTCCGCATCGCCCAGGGTCCCTGTCGCATGCGCGAGGGCGACTTCGTGGCGGGATCGACAAGCCGTCACGCCGCTCCCGGGTCACTGCGCCGAGTCTGGGGTCCGAGGCTGGAGTGTAGATGCTAATCAGTGTTCATGCGGATAGGAATAGGCGACCCGGCAGGAAACTTCATTTTTGAGGCGCGAGGAGACTCGAAGGCCGATACGGCGCCGACATCCTGAGTGGCGGCTGATGCGTTTTGGGGGGTGGCAGTATTCAGGAAGGTAACCGAGAGAGGAGAAGATAGTCGCCTGCAACGAGCATTTCTAGGATTGGCCGAGGTGTGAACAAGGAAGGAGCTCGAGGTGATATGGCATCATGATCAGAGACAGAGGGAACGGTGCTGCTGGTAGTGGTGGGAATGAGAGACTACTGGAAGAAGTTGGGAGTCGACCTAGCTGTAGGAGAAGACCGTCGCCAGTGATGAAGAGGATAGGGCCGCCGTAGAGCATCTCGATCCTTCATAGCCTTCCACGGGCCTGCACCGAGGCCAGCAGCGAACGTCCCTGGTTCCGGCCTCCGATCCAGATTTGGCGGCTGCCGACTGGAGAGGACTGGTGAAACAGAAAAAAAGAAGTAGACGGAGTGGATCAAAGTGAGTATATCTCCGTTGTCCTGTGCAGACTGTGCGGGTCGTCGTGGTGCAGAGGCAAAGACGTCGACGAGTACAAAATTGTGAAAATCGGACGCTGTCTGGGACGTCTCGGCCGGGGACTTGCGGTGAGCAAGCGCTCGTTTGCTGAAACTGCTTGAAGCACTCGATCGAATACATGCAGACATGGATTGACGTTCGGACCAAACCCCTCCATATAAGACACGCGGACGGTCTTGGTATGAGACGCGACTCAGGTTGCCGGACATGTTGTCACGAAGGCACAGGAGGAAGCAGTGGTGCATGAGATACTCAGCGTGCCATGTCTGAGTAATCCCAAGTTCATGCATTCTGTGCATGTTGCCACTCGATTACTCGCCAAAATCCCAAGTATATAATGACTGCACATTCTTACATGATGTGCGAACGGTGTCGGGCCGCAGGCCACGGAACCAGGAAGAAGGACATGGCACGACAATACGCTCAGTGCAAAGGGCGTGAACGAAAACGAAAGAATGGATAACAATAACATTAACCTCAAGGAACAGCACCGGCCAGCGAGAGCAGCACGAAGGCCGGAGAACCGTTGTGCAGTTCAGTCGACCTCTCTGCTTGCCAGCCATCGCAGGTCAGTCAAAGGAGCAGGTAGCCGTCATCCATGCCGGACGTGGCGAGCGGGAATCCTTGGGCTTCGAGGTGTTTGATTACTGCCATCGTCCACTCCTTGCAATCCACTATAGAGGATTTGGGAGGAGGGAGCCGGTTGTCGCAGATGGCCTGTCCGGTGAATAGTCAGCCGTATTTGACGACGACGATGACAACAAACGCTACGTGAGCAAGATGACCGAGCAGAGGGGAACGGGAACACACCATTTCGAGCCTCGTCAGGTCGTCTCTGTGCACCTCTCCGATACGGACGCCCCCAAGGCAGCTTGATGAGCTGTCGAGTACCTCGTCTTCGACGAACACCTCCCACTTGATAGCATCAATGTCGCGGACGTGCAAGTCGGATAAGTGGAAGACGCGACACAGGCACGAAGGCTCGTTGATGATGACTGCGATTGCCTAATGAGGAGTTGCATGCGACCTGGGTGAGCACGGCCAGGATAGAAAGGTTCGATTGCGCTTTGTCTCCAGCCTTTTGAGGGATGTCTCGCGTCGGATGGTTTGCACCGAGCATTCTTCGTACTAGGTCCCGAAACGATTCTACCATGCTAACCTGTACGCCTTAGCGCTCTGAAGGCCGTTTGTAACTGTGGCGAGGGCGAGGGTCGAGAAAAAGATGCGTGGACTGCTTCACGCATCGTTGCAGATTTATATCCTGCACAAACAGAGACATAAATTCCCGTCAGACTAGTCTAATGCAGTCAATTCTCCTCAACATGCCTATGCGCTGGTTGTTATTGTCGTTCTTCGATGATGGTGGTGCGATGAGGCGGTACGCCGTCTGCAACTGGAAAGAGCCGCAAGTTTTCACCCGTTGTCCAGACTCCTAGACTCGGCGATGACTCGGTTGGTTTCCCATAAATGTGGAATCTGAACACAGACTAGAAAGGTAAGGTAAGATAAGAGAAGACAGAAACGGTCTAAGCTCACCGCCATTATCAGCTGAGGCATGAAAGACTTGAACAGGCGGTCGTGCCAGTGATTCTGAATCGCGGTACCTATGCCATCTCAGATGCTGCGGTGTCAATCCTGGTCACCAGAGGAGCCAGTCAGTGATACGAAACATAGCCAGCGTATTATCGTCATAGTTGCGTCATAGGCGAGGGCCTGTGTGGTGTTGGTGACTGCGGAGGTTGGGAACGTCGTCCAGCTGAGGGGAATTAGTGGAGACGGTGAAGCGTCGCCCTGTGTCACTCCAGAGTGGTGGGCGCTCGTGAATTGGCAATCTGAATATATATATATCTATATAAGTATCCGTCCGTTGTCTGCCGGGAGAAGCGCCAATGCGGGTTTCAATCCTACTAACGCTGGTACACAAGTTGAAACTTGAGCCCACGGTCCGAACCCTCACCCAAGTTCATTCTGCCCGGCAACACCCACCGTGTTCAATGTACGCAACTGGGGCCGCCGACTGGCAGGCCTCGTGGCCAGCAGACCTAGACCAGCTTCGCCTCCTCGTGCACCTTCGAAATGCTCGACCCCTCGCAACGTGTCAAAGAAGAGACTCTGTCGTGGTATGATCTGCAGGCCTTCTACCCCGTGCGAAAAGGAGAGTCTTCCGCTCGCGGTACCAGGTCATCGGTAAGCTTGGCCATGGTGCGTGTTCCACTGTCTGGCTCTGCCGCGACCTAGCGTAAGTGTCCCCTCCGTGTACCCTTGGGATTCTACTTCTTCTCCGTCGCTGACAGCATGTCGACAGAGAACATCGTTACGCGACTATCCGAGTCTGCACCCGCAATGCTATCCCAGTCAAACGCGAGCTTGCTGCCCTTCAACATCTGGACGGCCTCCCCAACGCACGCCACATCGGACGGACGCTCATCCGCACCCACGTAGACCAGTTTGTGCTCACTTCAGGGCAAACTGGGTCGGTTGACTCTCAATCCACCGACGTGGACCCGGTGCCACCGCAGTCCTTCCAGTGTCTTGTGCTCACAAGCCGCTGCTGATGTCCCTTATCACGTTTCGCAGCAGAAGGAAGCTTCCCGAACACTTTCTCAAGCTTGTCCTGCAGCACGTCCTCCTCGCGCTTGACTATTTGCACTCAGAGGCCAAGGTCATCCATACCGGTTCGTCTCAGTCCGTGTCCACGCTTAAAATCAGCTCCATTATGTTCACGCCTTCGCCGTGTCCGTGTACTTTAGACATCCAAGAGCAGAACATCCTCCTCGACCTGAACGACATCGCCGCCCTCGAAGCATTCGAGGAGGCTGAACGCACGAGCCCCGTCGCGCGCAAGGATGCCGGCGATCGCACCATCTACCTATCTCGGGAGATCGTCACCGCGCCCGCTAACTACGGCCGGCCGGTGCTGTGCGATTTCGGAGAAGCGCGATTCGGGAGCACGACGTACACGGATCCCATCCAGCCGTTCCAATACCGCGCCCCGGAGGTCATCCTGGGCGTGCCGTGGGACGAGAAGGTGGACATCTGGACCCTCGGCGTGATGGTGAGTAACTTACGAGCCTCCGAGTCTGACCCCCTCCCCCCCTCCCGGTCGTAGTGTGCTCCCTGACGACAGTTTTTGCCGCAGGTTTGGGACATGTTTGAGGCTAGGAACATGTTCAAGGTGACGGGCGGACCGGAGAAGAACGTAGATGACTTGTACCACCTCCTGGCGCACATGGTCGCCTTGCTCGGGCCTCCGCCCGTCGAGCTTCTGCAGCGCGGTGTGGTGGAAGTGGTTGAAGAGTACTTTGATGCACAAGGCAAGGATGGCATCCGTTGTAATTTCCCTGCGTATTCGTCGGACGCTCATTTTCAATCCCGTGCATCATGCAGGCAATTGGGTCGGGGTAACTGAGCTGCCCGACGATAGTCTCGAACAGTCAGGGTCGAACTTGGAGGGGGAGGATAAGGCTCAGTTTATGGCATTTGTGCGGAAGATGGTGAGATGGAAGCCTGAGGAGCGTTGTTCTGCCTATGAGCTGCTGGATGATGCGTGGCTCAACAAGTTCGAGGACCCGTAATGCGAAGGCCGTTTCCTATCCGTGCCACATGTCTGACGCGTTCTCGTATTTTTCCCCGCCAATCCTGACTCCTTTTTTTGTTCCAGACGCCGTTGCTCTGACTGGCGTAGTCATCCCCGAAGAGTCCGACAACACCCTCGAGCCACCTTCGACGTTCAAAACCTTGGTGTGTGGAGAGTGACGGCATAGAAGGTGTGTGTGCAGAATGCTGGTCACTTCCAAGCCGCTGTGGCATGCGCTGCCGTCATGCTGCCAGTGTGCCGAGACGCCCATCTTCACATCTCCTGGCTTGGCACTTGTTCTGTATGACCATTGAGGGAGGACGGGACATCGACGATGCGTCGCTGGCGATGCCTTCAGATCGCCTTGATAGCAGGGTGGTGAGCAAGTGCGGTCGGTTCGGCTTGCGGGCCATGGAGGTCATTTCAGGACGCATTATTCTTCGCCGACGTCCCCGACTCCTTGCTTCCTTTCGACGAAATGACTCTCGCAATATTGTCGCGCATCATTTCCCGGAACGTGGATGGTGAGTGGATGGTGAGTCTTGGCCGTAGGCACATCCGTTCTCTGGTCAGGTCTCGTCGATGCCTTGAGGCTTGTTCTCGTACCAGGGTATGACTTGACCGCGCAAATTCTAGTATAAAACCAATCTCGTGCTGGCACCCTCCTCCATCCCCATCCCCCATCCCATACGAGCTCAACAGTCTGTCCAGCTTCTCGAACCCACTCCCACCGCAACAATGAAGTTCTTCAGCACCTTCCTCACCGCCGTCTTCGTCGCTCAGGTCGTCGTCGTCGGCACCGTGGCGCAGACCTCGGACCAGGTCATCAGTGCGATCCAGTCGTTCATCACCGTCTCCAGCAACCTCAACGCCGAGGTCACCCCTCTCAATGCCGCCAACTTCCCCACCATGGGCTTCGTATGTCTTCTTCGCCTTATTTATATCTAGGCCTTTTTGGCCCGCTCTTACCTGGGTCCTCAGGTCATCGCGGAAGGGTTCAACAACATCACGTCAGCGGTCAACACGTTCAACGCCGAGTTCTCGGTGAGATTTCCGAGTTCAGATGCGATCCTATCCTGTTTTGCGTGGGGGTCAGACTTTGCTCACCAAACGTTCGGATAGCCTGCCACCCCTGCGTACTCCGACGATGCCGCTGTGGCGGTGGTCGACGTCTTGACGACCTTCGTTCAAGTGCACCAGTAAGTCTGTCCCCCTCGCCATTCTGCAATTTGTATGAAACTTACCGATGCCGTTGCGTCTGCCAAAGGGATCTCCTCAACGTCGTCATCGGAAAGCACGTACGTGCGCATGCCTTAATGCTATCTAGCTTTTCCTCATGAGTCCTTTCTGCCTCTGGAACAGTCCCTCGCGGCTATGTTCTTCCTCACCGCGCCGATCGCCGCCGCCCTGCGTTCCTTGGAGGCCGTCGTCGACGTAAGTTCCCCAACCCTCAATTTGATCTGACGGGACGACGAGCGCAACTAACATGCAACACCGACGTCATGGCCCACCACTCGACCCCCTACCCCGCCTAGACTTTCGCCTTCGCGCTCATCAACCTGATTCCGACGCAGGCAGGCCCGGCTACGGCGCAGGTCGTGCGTGCCACTTTTTTCTTCGCCGTCTCTGGCACTGGACCAAGTGGATGATGCTCACATGTGCTGCAGAACGCGCTCTCTGTGACGTTCACGAACGCCACCACGACCTACAGTTCCTAAACACCCACATATAGTGTGCGCATGACCCGTCTGCGTGCTCAGAGCGGCGAAGTCCCCTGGCTAGACCCCGGGCCATGGTGTCGGTTTGGTTTGGTCCCGCATGGTTTCAGGCCACTGGGGATTTGGTAGCAAATGTCTTGGCTGTGTCTGTGCCTCTTGCTCTGTGTTGCGATCTTGTGTTTGTGCCATAGAGGGCTTTCTCTTGTACCATGTCTGGGTCTTTGTCTGGGTGTCGACTCTCGCGAATAGATGTCATGACTCATCGCCCCGTTATTGTCGCCCCACGCTCGAGATTTTTCCAACTGAAAATGCAGTATCTATCCTTCCCTCGCCAAGTTATCACATCCATCGCCGTGCTCCCCCTCACCCTCACAGCAACGTCGCCTTCCACTCAGGTTACTTGAGCCCGCCAGTGTCCTTTGCCTTCTCCTGGAGCCGGTGGCCACATCTGCGTGTGAACCATTGTCGCGGCGAAGTTCAGACGGCTCCATCATAACTATACATTGCAGTGGGCACAACCGGGAGACAACGAGGACAGTAGGTGCGGGTTGGACAGACATAGATGCGTACAGGCTCAGGCTTCAGGCCTCAGGCCTCAGGCTTCAGGACGGGGAAGGATATCATCACAGGCGAAACACTGGGTGCGCAGGCTCAGAACCAGTCACTAAACGAAAGAATGGATACCATCAACGCGAGAGCGGCACGAAGGCCAGAGGGCGGTTCTGTGATTCTGCGGTCCGCGTCTGTGCTCGCCACCCATCCCTGGTCAGTCGAACGCGCAGGTGGTTGTCATCCGTGCCGGCCGTGACGAGCGGGAACCCTTGTGCTTCGATGTGTTTGATTACTGTCATTATCCAGTCCTCGCAGACCCATGTGATGGATGCGGGAGGAGGGAGCTGGTTGCCGCAGATGGCCTAGCACCATTGCCCACGCGCAGTGAGAAAGGCGGGATGGCTGAGTCGAGGGGAGGGAAACACACCTCTTCGAGCCTCCTTAGGTCGTCCCTGTGCACCTGTCCGATACAGACGCCGCCCCAGTAGTGTGCTGATCTGTCGAGCACTTTGTCCTCAGCCAATGACGTCCATCGGGGAACAGGCACGCCATGGGTGGGCCAGTGGGTGTCGGCATCGGATGCGCGAAAGACGCGACACTGGCGCGAAGCCTCGTCGGTGATGACTGCGATTTCCCAGCGATCAGGTGCGTGCGGCTCTGACGAGCTTGAGACGACCACGATGGACAGGCTCTGGCCCGCCTTGTCTCGAGCCGTGACGCAGAGCATTCTTCGAAGGCATTCCCGCAACAAGTGTCTCATGCTCGCTGGGTATCTTCTTCACTGCTCCTATGGTTGCTTGCACTTGTAGTGAGGTTGTGGTGAGGGGGAAGATGGGTGGGCTGCTTCACGCATCGTTGCAGGGTTATGTCCCGCACGCATGAGTATCCAAACCCTAATGCTGAAACACGCGAATGAGCTCCGTGGTCATGTTGGAAATGTTGCTTACGAGCTGCTAGGATATCCATCGGGGGATCCTGCAGGATATATATCCATGTGAGGATTCACTAGGGGACTACAACGGAGCTCGCAAACTGCAGGTACTGACGGGATGGGCTTAGCTGATCAATCAAAGCAGGGGTCATCGGAGTTTGAATGGCATACTTGACAGCGCTCAGCAACAGGCAACGAACTCAAAGCTTCTGTTCAACATGTCTCTCTCCCTCCCCTCACCACCATTCTCTACTCTCGAAGTCTCTAGATATCACTTACGATATATGCCACGTTTCGGAAATCCTTCTGGCTATCTCAGGCTGCCACTGGCTAGACCGTCCTTATAGTGAGCCGTGCAACTCCTTACTCGAGCCCTTGAGTCCTTGGTTTTCCACCCACGCAGGTTCGTTATCCAGTTCTGCAGATACGGATATGAATGTGACGTTTACTGATGTGACTCCGAAGAACACCAGCGCATTCCAGTATTAAAATCACGTGTCGACACTCATAGACATCCGCATGCGGCTCAGCAGCCTCGCCAGCTGCTGCACACTACTCCAAGTCAGTCCTCGCCACCGTGACAGTGAAGTTCTTCGGCACCTTCCTTGCCGCCAACCTGATTCCGACAGAGTCCGGCGCCGCTTCCGCCCAGGTCGTGCGTGCTTCCAACTCTTCTCTGCCGTCTCGAGACCGGCCCTGAGGGGGCTCGTGCTAACGCGCGCTGCTGCAGAACGCGCTGCGCTCCGCCACGTTCACGAACGCCACCACGGCCTAGTACGATTCCTAAATACCCGCGGCCGCGTGTAGTGTGCGCATGACCCGTCTGCGTGCTCGAGCTCGGAGCGACGGAGTTCTGTGGTTAGACTCTTAAGCTTGGGGCAGGTTTCGTATCACTCCCGCATGGTTTCAGGTTCCACCGTGTGGGGGACGCTCAAGTTCCAGTTCATGTGTAGCGTGGGCGACGACGCGAGCCCGGTCACCGGGCTGCTGCTGTCCGACTGTGGAGGAGCGCGTCCGAGTCGCTGGACTAGTACTGCACGCCGGCGGAGCGTGGTGCTACGCGCGACGTAGTTTGCGACTCTGGGGCATGAGTGGTGATTGGACGCACGACGAGGGAGACTGGGAGGGCGCGCGAATATGGATACCGCAAAACAATAAGGCATTCCGACTCGAAGCCAGGATCGTCACTGAACCCACTTTCGCGACTCCCTCCATAGTAGAATGTCAGCTCAGAAGTCACGCTCGCGCATTCCACTCCAACGCTTTCCGAGTTCAAATTTTCTGCCGCTTTTGGTTTTTTTTCTACTCCGGACCGGCATGTACACAGCGAACTCAGAAACACGTGCGCATACTGATGATTCGGAGCGTTCAACCCTGCTTGACATTGAACCTCCCATTGTCCAGAACAGTTCTTTCCTTATCCGCGTCGACCCGCTGCACGCGGAAACTGAAGCCGCTGTGACCACGACCGCGGAAGGCCCCGCAGGCCCCTGCCGCGTCTCTCGTACAGTGTCCACCTAGGCCCGCGGCCGAAGGCTCGAGGTGGGACTGGTAGGAGGAGATGCGCGCCCGTCCATGCGGCGACGTCTGCCAGTGATGCGCCCGCCCTCCAGGGGCGAGTGTAGGCGGTTGGCTGTTGCTTGTCCAATTTCTTGTCGTCCGAGGGCTGATAGAGATAAACTTGGTCCCAAGACTCTGTCTAAAACGCGTCAGCGTCTGCTAGTACTAAGGTGCGTGCCGTCACGGTTGCGTACGTGCGCATACGATGTGCTGAGATCTACTTGCACCGACTGAGCGCTGGACCCTTCGGGCACGCTCAGCCTCCTGCCGCGACGCCGTGAGCGACGGCAGGATTAGAAGATCTCACAAGGTGCGGCGAAGGTGCCGTAACCCAACCGAACTCGGACGCAGCCCCGTTGTCCCTCCTGGTCCGAGTTGCAGGCCCACTGCCTCAGTCCATGACAGCGGCGGGACACTGCGTCAGGGATTGAGCGCGAGACAGCAAGTTCCTACAGCGCTCACCAAGTGTCCCGCCCGCGATCGCTGCCGCACCATGGCGGCAGGCAAGCGGATTGCTTCGGGATCAGGGAGGGAGGCGACTGAGCAGGCGGGACGGAATGACGGAGCTGGGACGATGCTTGAACAGAGAAGCAGGCGTTGGCTGCGTAGCCGAGGGGCCTGCGCGGCCTTGTGAGTCGGGAGCGACAATGGCTTCGTGGCGGGATCGACATGATGCGGATGCGTAGGAGAGAAGAGGGGCGGGAGGTCGAATGCGGGGCCTCAGGGACGCGGCGGGCGGGCAGCTGTGCCCGACACGCCGTCCCCGGGTTGCTGTGATGAGTCTGGAGGCCGAGTGTGATGGAAAAGGAAGACAGGCATGCCAGGTAGATGGAGACTGGAAAAACAAGGGTGCTAACGAGTCTTCGTGCAAATAGGGATGGGCGAGGCGCTAGGAGACTCGGATGCGGTGGCGAAGGAAATGGTGCTGTGGAAGAATGCTACTAGAGAACGATGCTGCTGCTGGAGGCAATACTGACGGAGGCTGGTTGGTGCTGGTAGATGGAGTAGTCACGGAAGTAGCTGGAAGAGGGGAAGACCGTTGGTGGGGATGAGGAGGATGGGCAGTCGAGAGGCCGGTGAACAGGCTGGGACGCACCGTATGACTGCTTACGTGCGATTGCATGGATGGATAAGCTATGATGATGCAGAAGTGTGCGTTCAGCGTTCATGTGCACGGGTGGAAAGCAAGACGGCCCGCGTGTTAGGCGCATCCTCGATGACCGTTCAAGGGGGCGTGGGAACGCAGCGTATGACCGTCGAGCGCTGAGCAACTCACACCCAAGCGCCCAGCGCTCAGCCCCGAGGCTTCTTGACCACCGCCGACCACCACCTGTGCTTGTTTCCGCCACTCACTTGACCATGTCTACCGATGCACAGATGGACGTCGATCTGAATTCCTCACATCCTCTCCCCAGCCAATCGCCGTCCGAACCCGAGGTGGCGAGCGGCAGCTCCGCAACTCCATCCGCCGCCACCACACAACGGCACACCAGTGGCACAAGCCGCCTCGAGAGGGTCTCGGCGAGGGATCTGTGCGACTTCAAGAACGGCCTCGAGCTCGTCTGGATCATGTGTGGCGCCATCCACGGTGAGTGACCTCGTCTCCTCAACTTCAATCGCGTTCAGACGTTCTCAACCACCGCCACCGGTACCGTGACTGCGACTGATCCGCGCCGCCGCCCCCCCCCCCCCGGTCCGTTCCCAGCGCACGAGAAGCTGCACAAAGACGCGGGGATCCTGCACGGAGACATCAACCCGAACACGATCGTCGCGCTCGAGACCGAGGACGGGCAGGTCGAGGGCGCGCTGATCGACTATGACATGCCGATGTGCAGGGCTGCGATGCGGAAGGTCGCGAAGCCGGATCCTGTGGTCCCCCCGCCCGCGCGCCCGCGGGAGTTCTACATGCCCGCTTACCATTACCACTAGCTCAGCGTGGAGGGTGATTAATGCGGCTGGTTGCGCCTCGATGTGGTTTGGAGTGCTGTTCTGACGGGCGAAGACATGAGGTTGGTTAATGCTTGGAGGACGAGATACAGATACAGTGTATGATGCGAAGGGCTTGACGATTATCGAGACGTGGTGTGTAGAACAGAAGCAACACACGAAGCCTGTGCGTAGTCGTGAGCCGCTCCGTTGAAAGGTGTGACTGTGGCACGTGATTTGGTCACGTCGCGTTTGCGATGGTCGATGGTGCTCGTCCTCGCAATTCCGTTGCTCGCGGAGGCCTCCGTAAGTGAAGACACGCAACATCAGCTGTGCATAGGCATAGAAAACAGCGACCTGATGATGTGACAAATCGCTGCTCACGGATGTTCTGAGCCATATCTATCGCCAACGGGACACAGTCCGCTGGGTCTCGCTGGCTCCAGAGTACCATGGGGGACATGGTTACAACAGAAGGTGTATTCTGGAAGCGGTGTGAGCAGGCGCGAATGTGTGTGTCTTCGACTCGATATCCAGTCATACAATCAAATTGTCATCAACGTCTGTCTGATGGCGTTACAACACCTTCCAAATCCGATACCTCACGCCCACAGCACTCATGTTTCGCTGTCAACCCAAAGTGAGAGACCATACGGAATTTGCTGTCAAGGGGTACCGTACCTCTATGCATTAGATCCCGGCAGAAAACTGAACCATATGAGATCTAGCACCGACTATATCCCGCAATAAAGCTACTGCTGAGCATGTCTCCGCACGAACTCGATCAACGCCCTGTGCAGTGCGTGTATACATCGTCAGCACGAATCGTAATCCATCGCGCGGATCACAAGTACATGCAAGACGTACCTCGTCGGACGCCCAGTCATGCCCTTCTCGTGGTACGGTCCGCTCCCCGACGCCTACAGAGTTCGGCCTGTCAGTCGCACATGCTCCGCATCCACCGCTGCAGACGAAACGCACCTCCATCGAACCCGCAATGTCGATGTGCGCCCACCGGATGGACGGCTCGTCGGCGTCTTCAGCGGGCTCGACGCCCTCCACGAAGGACTTGAGGAAGAGGGCAGCAGTGCAGCACCCTGCGCGCTTGCCGCCCGTCTATTGCGAGAACGTCATTAGCGTGTCAGGCACTAAAGCGAAAGAGGCAGCAGCGTACATTGCAGAGGTCAGCGTTGGACGAGTAGATCTGCGGGCCATACTCCTCGTCGAGGGGCATGCGCCAGAAGCGGTCGTGCTCGCGCAGACCGGCGGCGTGCAGCTCGTCCCAGAGGGAGTCCGAGTTCTATCACAGCGTTAGATATTGTGCACACCGGACCGCCTGAGGAATTGCGTACGGTAAAAACACCGGAGTAGACTTCGCCGAGACTGTAGTCCATCGAACTGCATAAGGACACTTCATTGTTAGCAGGAGGATGGAAGGAGACTTTTAATGAGCGCACCCTGTGAGGGTCGCGACATCGATGAGGGTGCGTGGCTTAAATTCGGTCGAGCCGTAGTAGATCGCGTCTGTGTCACGAACGACACAGTCAGAGAAGGGCGGAAAGAGGACCAGCAGATGATCGCCTTACCGGAGAGGACAAGACGGCCCTCGGCGTCAGTGTTGTCGATCTCGACGGACTTGCCGTTCATCGCGTAGACACTGGGCCAGATCTGTGAACGGCAGATAATATCATTGCAATGAAAATGGACGTACGTGTCTCCGGGCTTGTTCGCCGTTGGTCCGGGGAGGTTCTCCGTGAGCGGTGTGAGAACGACGAGGTTGACGCTACATGCAAGGTGTGGGAGGTGAGTACGTTCACAAGGCACAAGATGACAGGCACGTACGGGACCTTGAGCTTGGCGATAGCAATTGCGGTCGCGGACACCGTGGCAGCGCCACCTAGAGAGGGAAACATAAGCACCAGACGCATCCAGTACGTGAGAAGTCCACTACGCACCCATGTCACCACGCATGAGCTTCATCCCCTGCGCAAGCAAGAAGTCTTCAGTCTCGTCATCTGCGCCCTGCGAGAATAGACGGAAACGAGGACGTACTGCAGCCGACTTGAGGGAGATTCCTCCGGAGTCGAAGGTGATACCCTTGCCGACGAGGACTAGCGGTGCGGCGTCCTTCGCGCCACCTTTGTAGTGGCTACATGCTCGTGGTGAGTGAAACTGCGACAGGCAAACTAAAAGGGAGGACATACATCTCGAGGAACTTGGCGGGCTCCTGGGAACCCTTGGCGACGGAGAGGAATGTGCGCTATTTCGAGGCGTGAGGATACCGTGTACTTGGTCATCGTTAGCATGTGCTTACCATGCCCTTCTGTGAGGCCCATTCTAAACGTAGACGTGTAAGAGCGATGAGGGCCAGGATCGACATTTAGGACGCACCTGTGTCACGGACGATGACTTCGAGGTTGGAGATCCCGGCTGCCTCGGCCTTGACGCGCTCCGTGAACATCTGCATCGAATAATCGACAATTAAATTCTGGTCAATGATGCTAACGGCTTCGAACGTACCGTAGGCGTCATCATGTTTGCGGGGAGCTCCATGAGCTAGGCGAAACCTCAGTCGACACGAGTAGCGTGACGGGTAGGCTGGGCACGTACCGTGCGCGCGAGGTTTTGTGCCTGACCATACACGACCCCAGTCTCCCACTCGCTGTTCTCAGACAGCGCGGAAAGCGTGAGCTTGTCGGGGAGGGGCTGGGCGAGGCGGGGGTCGAAGGCAGAGGCCGGCTTTGTCTTGAGGGTGAAGTGGTAGAGCGCGAGGTGGGCGGCGACGGCTGGATCGCAGGACGTTCGCTCGCGAGGGTTTTTGAACATGAAGTGAAGACATACCTGCAGCATGGGGGTCTGCCGACCCGTCGACGACGACCTTGCTGCCGTCGACGGCCTCCCCGAGTTCGCGGACCTTCTTGATGGCGCTGCCTACGGTCTTGCGGACCACCTCCCTGCGCTCGTCGCCCTTCTTTTGGCGGAAATTGTCGCCAAGAGAAGAGATAGCGGAGACATTCTCGCCGTAAAAGAGGTGAGTTGTGCCGGCCTTGGGTGGCTTGGGAGCGTTTGCGGCGGGAGTCGTGTGCCAGAGCTTCGCAGCATCGACAGGAGTCGCAGTCGCCGCGGGTGCAGCGGGGTCGATGGGGAGGACGTAGATGGAAGACATTGGTCTGAGGAGCGACGGCGAGCGGAGGACGAGGCGGGCAGCAGAGCGAGAAACGAGCATCTCCTGAGCTTTATGACGCAAAGCGGGCACACCCACAAGCGCCCGGTGGTGGGGAAACTTGAAAGATCTGCAGTGCACGCGGAGGACGATATCAGTCGCCGTCGTCGCTCTGCTCGTCCCTTCCCCGCCGTCCAACCCTGGCCTCCGACCACCGCCATCCCCATCCCATTGGCTTCCGCTCGCTGTCCTCCGCGTCATCCAGCAGCGTAGAATTCAAGTTGAAGCCTATCCAATCCTCACCGCCTCACGATTGGACGATGAGCAAGATGATTATATGTTCCGGTCTCATCGATTAGTATCTCGTCGTCATCTTCGTTTTCCCCGCCGTCCTTGCCCAATTGGCCATCCCGAGAAACCCGAGGCCAATTCTTCCTCCATCGCCGAGGACCCGTACCGTTTCGAGCACCAGGTGCGCCTTGCGCCCATCTTATATTGTGAGGGTCTCCAGCTTCGGCATACACCCTCGGCCTCGGCTTTTGAGCCCCACTTCTGACGCTGCCGCTCTCGACGGTCTCAATGTCTCTTTCGACTGTCATTCCTTTGCCTATCTGCTTCATTTCCCCTCATCCTGTATTCCCTGCCATCTGACTTCCTAAATCTCGACCGTTTGCTATGCTCACTCCTCAAAAGGCCAATACGGTCTGACGTCTTCAGCATTCGTATCCGACGTACGCCCATATACCGGGTGTGCTTTTGCATCCGGGTCCCCAGTCGTACGTCCCGTATTCTTTCGTGTGGAATAACAGCTTTCGGTTCGTGGTCAGGCGACGGCAGTTCGTCTCTACTACATCATCTGCAGGACGATCTCCTCATTGTCACCGTGACGGATGGCCTGCGACAGCTGCCGCGAGGCCCACAGAGAAGAAAAGTCGTCAAGTCGCGGCCTGGGCCACGGGAGCCGCTGCACTCGGCTGCCAGGATCAATCGTGCCTTCGGTCTACCCTACTTCAGCTCCATAGCAGACTTTGAAACTTTAAGAGTCGATGCCGATACTTTGAAGGTGAGAGACGCCCCAGGAACGGAAAGCGGCGGACCGGACGGGGCTGCCCGGGGCACATTGATATCGTCGAGGCCACGAAGGATGTCCAGGTCCTCTCCCAAGAACGGCGGAGATACGCAAGGTCTATGACGTTACTTATCCTCTCGAGCCTCGATGGCCAGCTCTCAAGGGGTGCAGTCAAATCCCTACGTTCCGGTAGTGTTCTGGCACTGAAATGTCCTGAGACATGTAAGAGCACATATTGTCATCATCCGCGGCGGTTTCCAGGGCGTATGCATTGCTCATCTGAGCATCTGGGAAGGCGCCTATAACCCTTGGAATGCGAAAATGCCTGAGCAAAGTTGGGGACAACAAGCTATCGTTTTGCAAGGCGCTGTACGGGGGGCGGTGGGCGCCCCGATTCGGTGGGACATGTCCAATGGCATTCAGCGATTGGGAAAGGGTGAGAGGTCTCCCCTCAGTCGTTCAGAGCCTTCAGGTGCAATCGTGGTCGTAGCCATAGAATATGTTCAAGTTCAAGTTGCAAGTCGAACCTTGAATAAGATCCGGAACACTTCGTTCACGAGTCGCACGCAACCAACGCCGACGCCTTTTGTTGACCCAGTTTGGCAATCATCTCGCTTACGCCGAACTGCTTTGTTCATGCCGCCGACGCCCGTGTATAAAACGAACCGTCAAAGTCTGTTTCAACCAACCACTACTACTTGCCCTCCCCCATCCACTGGGTGGAGGTCTGTGACTGTTTACTCGACTGGTGATTGGCCTCTCGGGCCTTAATTCTGTTCTCGCTGTACGCATACTTGTGCTCCGTCCTCAGTCACGTTATACCCTTACCCTCATGATGGAAGTCGCTCGTCCGCCGCCCTCCTCCCTCTCTCCTTCTCAACCACCCCCACCTCTATCTCTATCCCATCCACGCCACCGACGCCCTGCGTTCAGCGGCAAGCTCCTCAACCTGTTCACGTCGAAAGGCAAGGCCAGTCCTGGACAGTCGCGCCCGGTCATCTCCCAACCACAACCACTCCAGAGCCGCATTCCCGTCCCAACCCCACGGAAGCGCGAGTACAGGGAGGTTTCCAACGACGAGAACGAGCCACCCGCACCACCCCCTCGTCCCCGTTACCTTCGCTCGGACAATAGCGTCGCGCCCGCGCCCGGCCACCCTGTCCCTCGCTCCTCCTCTCCCTCCCCCGAGCGCAGGCTCCATACTCCTCCTCGAGGTGACAGTGCCCGTCCGCTCAAGAGCGCGCTGAAGAAGTCCGCGGCGGAAAACGCGTCGCTTCCTCTTTCGCCGGACACTGGTGTTCTGGGCTCGTCCTCCCCTCCGTCGTCGGAGACTTCGGCTTCTTTCAAATCTCGCAGGTCCAGGGTCACGGCGCGTGTCGCCGGAGGTACTTGGATGCCGTTCTCGTCCTCGACACGCAACCACGCCACTTGCGCGCCCCGCGAAGCCATAACCAGCGCGTCCCGCCCCCCATCGAACGGCGCGCGGCCGAAGAAGACCGTGTCGTTCGCTCTCGACGAGCCGGAGGCCGAAGAAGAGGCAGAGGCAGGGGCACAGGCGGAGCCCCGCTCGTCGACGAGCAAACCCCCACGCAATTCGTCGCCAGACGAAGTGAGCCACTGGGACGCGACTGCGCAGGAGCTGGACGGCCCTGCCCCTGCCCCTTCGCGCCCTTCCTCCGTGCTCAAGCGCAAGGCCGAAGATTACCCCGAGCCCCGAAGGACCACGATGTCGCTCCCGCCCCGGCGACCTGGATCCCCGACCGTCACGCGCAAGACCCTGTTCGGGCCTTCCTCGTCTCCCCCCGTCTCGTTCCGGCGTCCGCTCTATAGCAGGTCCGTCCCGAATTATAATCATGGCGACGGCGCCGATTGCCATCGCGTCGGGCGACGCGTCCCTCGCACGGTGGCCCCCTCATCCAACGTTGACCGTGCGCCTGGCCTCACGTTCATGGGCCGAGTTGCCGACGCGGCGCTGCAAGAGTGTGCCCGGGACAAGATCCGCGCCCCGCCGCGCAACGTGAAGGCGGCGGTGCGGCTGATGGAGGGGTCCCCCGGCGTGCTGCGGCGAATCACAGCGGACATCGTCCCCAACGAGCGCCACTCGGTCGTGTGGGACGCCAGCGAGCGGTGCGTGTTCTCCATCCCTTGTCCGATTCTTTGAAAGCCGTCTGACATCCGTTCTGAAATTCCAGTGACACGTTCGCATGGGGCGGCACCATCATCCTGCGCGACGCCAAGGCCGCGTCGTACTTCTACCCCCGCCACTGCATCAAGGACTTCCACCTCGAGTTCTGCGCTATCCCCGAGCCCCGCTCTGGCCTCTCCCCCTCCAATTCCGCTCTCGCCGACCCCGACGCCCCGCCCACGTACGACTGGCGCGCCGCGTACATGGGCCACTTCCTCAAGCGGCAGGACGTCCAGCACGAGCTCGACGTCGCGCGGGGGATCGCGCTCGAGCGCGACTTCGTGTTCGTCAAGCCCGACGACCCGGACGGGCCGCACGCGTAGATGGTGCACTTCTGGGTGCCCGTGCCCCTCGCGCTCTTCGCGCGCTCCGTACACCGCACCTTCGTCTGCCGCGCCAAGGTCGTCGTGGGCGGGTACGACACCCCCGAGACCGTCATCCCGGCGGGATGCATCGCGGCGGGCATCGAGAGCCTCAAGTCGGACGGGTTCATCCCGCTCGCTGGGGGACCGAGGGACGGGAGGGCGGAGGAGAGCTGATCTGAATCGTTGAGGCTTCCGTATGACTGCCACTTTCACGACGTCCATCATTATCATTATCAGCATCACACTCATTCTGTATCATACGCATCGTACACATCCGTAGGTAGGTCCCCTCCTTAGTACTAGTTGTCTCACTAGGTTATCGTTATTCCGCGGCCGGACACGCCGTTGTTGCTTACTGTACACGCACGGATCCTCTCTGGATTCCGTACCTACTGCCCCTCCTTTGTAGCTTATCATGTCTTGATTTTTGTAGTTGTAGGCAGTGTGCGGGTAGTGCTATGGTGTATGCCGTCCATTGGAATAACAACTCGTCTAGATCGCGTTGTATGGAGCTTTCTGACTGACATAACGTTAACGACTATTCAAACGACCAATTTCGCAGTCGTCCTTGCAAGATTCGACGTCGAGACTCCAAGGAGTAACGATACATTGCGAACCCGGAGGCGTATCAAGGAAGGACATGTTGTGTCACTCAAATGCACGAGTCATAGCTCCCGGGAAGACGGCCGGAAGGGGGGAACAGAGATCATGTTGCAAAGCATAACATAGACCCTAAATATAGCGACAGAAGACACCCATAAGAAGGAAAATATGCAGGGTATAACAGCGGAAGAGAATGATGATTGCGAGCGAATAGCAGAACGACAGCTGGGATGAGTACAGATGTCCGTGATGCGGTGGTTATCGATGCATGTGAGGTGGCTATACGATACGTTGCGTGACGAGTACATGAGAAAGAAAGAAACAGACCTAACTACCATTTTTCGGGAGAGAAATAGTGGATGCGATAGTGGAGGTGATGGGCGCAGCTCGGGCTTGCGCAGTGCGGCGCTTGACTTGGGCCTCGAGCTTGCTACGTTGTTTGCGGACGTCATCGTCCTTGAACTTCATCGAGAACGCAAGCTCGATGAAAGCGTCGGGATTGGGCGGGAGGCAAGTCGGCGGGGGGTGGGCTAAAGCTTGTAGCACAGCTTCAGGTGACGGAGACTGTAGAATGGCACGTCGAGTACACGCGAATAGCGCCAAGCCAGCTCGGAACAGGAACGTTACACCTGAGACGACCGAGGAAGTATGTGAGGGAGTATCTGACGCCTGATTAAAAGGACACGAACCTTCAAACAAGAATACATCCCAAAGACGGACAAGGTAGTCCGCGGGCAGGGCGTCTGCAAATACAGTAGTAAACCTGTCGAAAGCACGGTCATCAGATGCACGAAGCACATGAGGACATGAAGCTTACCATGCGCGACACACAACTACGGGTGATATTGCCATGCTACCGAAAAGCTTCTTCGCCGACGCAGCGTCGTTCGATTCCAACGCCTTAGCAAACAGCGTTGCGTCGACTTCGAGTTGCACGCTGCTTTTCGAGAAATAAGGACGCAAGTGGCTGTCCATCAGGGAGATGAACGTCCAAAACGCATCTTCCTCCGGCGACTGAAGCAGGAGCTGGGCAGCGATCAGACTGAGACCTATATGGAACAAACAACGGACGTCAGCAACGTCATCTAGGGATTCTACTTCGCGAGTGGCTCGACCACGGGTCACGAGTCCACGAACCTCTCGAATACTGGATGTCTGGTACCATACACAGATACGCGTGCAACAGCTTCGCGAGCGATCCGTCCTGGAGCTGTGGATGCGCAGTGAACGACGCCTGGACATCACGCTCGATCTGCGCATACGCCGCGACCTTCTCGCGCTGTGCCAGGCGCTGATACAGGCCCTCCATCCGCTTTCCCTTGCTGTCCGTGAGTGCAGCCCACACTTGGTAGCGCACCGACGCCGGCACGCCGTCGAGCACCATCTTGCGGATTTTCTTGCTCTTCCGCGCCTGCGACGGCGATATGGTCGACAGCGTTGAGATCCAGCGGAGCTCGCGCTGGCGGTGCGCTTCGATCTGGGATGCATCGCTTTCCTTGACCGGCCTCGTGTCGATAGGCGACGCGCTCCCCGGCTGCGCGAAAGCTTGGCCCGCACCCAGGCTGTGGCCAGAGAGTTCCGAGAGCGCTGGGCTGTCCATCCGCAGGAGACCAGGGCGTGTACTGACCGGACTTGGGCTTGGAAGGGACTCGAAGCTTCCCCCTAACGGCGACATCGGCAGTGAGGGTTTGATGAGCTCGAAGTCGGTATCTTGGACCTGCACGGTATCCTGTTCGGTAATGTACTCGCTTGTTGTGCTCACACTAACGGTGGGGCTCTTGATCGACTGATGAGATCCTTGATCGCTGGGCACGAGGCGGAGCGGGGTCATCTGTGGTCTGCCGCCGCCGCCAGCGCCGTTGTTACGTTTGTTAACATGCAGCCCAATCACACCACCTCCATCCGACGCTTCCTCCATCCGTGATACGCCAGACGGCGACGAGGCTTCCGACCGGACAGTGTCCACGGACAGCCGCGGGGTAGACAGCCCTTGCGAAGCAATCCTAGTGCGCGGCGGGGATGACATATGATTAGAGAACGACGTTCTCGTGCTAGTAGGCAATATCGCAGAACGACTGTGGCGAAGCACTCTCTGGGATCCGGGCGGCGGGAAGTTGATCGCGGACTTCGGCGACGAGGGCGGGCTCGTGCTGAGGATGACGGCCTCAGGCAATGTCACCAACGGCGACTGAAGCTGCGGCTCAGGTGACCCTTGCCCAATGCCGTTCACGGTGAGACGCGGCGATACGGGTCCGTTGGATTCGAGCGAAGGCCGCTCGTCTAGAGAAATCGACCTAGAAATCTGTTGCTGTGCTGGAGCGACAAGGTCCGCTGGAGGAGACGATGCTGGGAGCGGATTCGTAGACGCACGCAGGGGAGGAGAACGTACAGGCGGAGCGACGACGGCGGACCGGCCCACGGGGACTGCATTGTCCTGCGATTGTGACAGCGGCGAAGGCGCGTGGAGGCCCCGCAAGACCGTCGGCGAGTGCGAGACCATCGCACGCTGCGGCGCCGGCACGTTTGCAATCGTCGTCATCGTCGCCATCGCCGACTTCGAGCGTTTGGTTGTGATCTGTAGAGGTCGGATTGGCGATAGCGGTGGCGATAGGGGGCTCGTCGCTATGGCGTCAGAATCATCCCGACTGTAACATGATTAAGAGTTATCGCACGCTATACAGAAGCAAAATCGGAAGAAGATACGCACCTTCCCTCGTGCAGCGCCTGCGTCCTTATGGACAAGTCCATACCGCTCGTGAGTGCAGAGAAAGACCGTGACCTCGGGCGTGACTTGTGGACCGTAGGCGTGAAGTTCGTCCTCTGGATCGGCGCAGGCCCTCCTCCCAAACCGGGAGCAGGCCCCGGTGGCGGCCCAGCGGCACTCAGCATCTGCTCAATATGAGCTGGAGGGGGAATCGGCGGAGACGCCGCGCTCCGCCTGCCCATCGGGTCAGCACTTCTACGTCCCGCCAGGTCGATCGCAAGTTGAGAAGGCGGCAAGGAGTCCGGAGCATTCAGCGTCTGTGTCGGGGGAAACGCCTGTGTCGGGGGCAACGCAGGCGGAGAAGTGGCACTGCGACAAGTAGGGTCCGCGCTCCTCCGTCCCGCGAGGTCGATCGCGAGTTGCGATGCGGGCGAGCCAGTTCTGCTTGGCGTCCACGGCATCGGAGGACGAGCAGCACGATTTGCGGGGACGTTGTTTTGTGGCTCGTGGCTGAACGTAATGGGGACTGGTCCGAACGACGTCGACAAATCGTACTCGAATCGCCCATAGACCGTCGGCGGGGCAGGTCGCCCTTCCCGCCTCGCAGCAAACGCCATGCCCAGGAAATGGTGAATCGAACCGGGGGGTGGTCTCATGTGCTGGGGAGGCGGTAGGTGCTGCTGCGCCGGCTGAGGACGGCCATACATTGGCCCTGCCGTCGATGGAGCCGGCTTCGGTGCACCCGGGTGTGGCATGAACAGACTCTGTCGCATGAGAGGATGGGGTGCAGGGCGATTCGGGTCTCGGATGCGGGCCTGGGGATGTCCGGGCGGCGGAATGACGACAGGTTGCGGTGGAGGCGAGGTGGCAGGAACGGGAACGGGCATTGGCATTTGAGACGTCGAAGGGCCCGGTGTAGGCATAGAAGCAGGACTGGAGATGTCACTGGCGGTCGGGCTGTAAGGCGGTGGCGGAGGGCCTTCAGTGTCGTCCGCGTTCGAAAGCGCCAGCATCCGCTTTTCCTTCGCTGCCGAAGATTCTGCGGCTTGAGAGACGCGTGCGGGGATCGCAGGCGTAGGAGGCGGCGACTGTCTCGCTGAGGCATGATCGTCAACAATTTCGCCTGCTTGCGACTTAGCCGTCATGGGCATGCCCTCATGCTCTTCGGAGGTGGAATGGCTCTCGCGGTAATCCGTACTCTCGTCTTCACCAGCGTCAGCCCGCCTCTTCGCGTTAGTCGCGGCGGCCGTATTGGACGGATACAGGGGAGACACGAGCGTCGGAGAGCCGAACGTTCCCGAAGTCGCAGAAGGGAGAGACGGCGAAGCCTGAGGAGAGCCAAACGTCGTATGCAGAAGTGGAGACGGCTGCGGCTCCTTGCTGAACGTCAGCGGCGCTGGCCGGTTCTTCTCCATCCTGCTCGGCTCCTTGCCGTCGTCGACGTCCGCAGGAATAGTCGACTCTGCTAACCGCGATGGAAGCTTCCCCTTAGATTCCTTCCGCTCACGCCCGCTGCCTGTGGAGTCCACGCTCGTGCGCTGATTCGGCATCGGCGGAGCGTCCGAGCCAGAGCCCACGGTGTAGATTGAGCCCTTGGAGAACCGGGACATCTTCGAGGCCATGGAGAACCGTGAGTAACGGTACTGGTCGTATATGTCGTCCGCGCCTTCCCAGTCGCCTTCGCCGTCGGATTCATACTCGGATTCCGAGCGAGCCATCGCAAGCGAGCGAGACGATGCTGGTGAACCAGGCGACAGCGGGGCTCCCTGCGGAGGATGGGTCGCGGGAGGAGGTTGCGAGTGCTGCGAAGCGAAAGGTTCAGAAAACTCGGAGCGCCCAGTGAGCAGGGGTTCTAGTGTGTTCGTGTTCGGCAGTACCTGTGTCGTGCTGCGCGGGCTCTCGGAGTATTGCGAATCGGAACGCATAGAGTCAGCATAATCGAGGGCCTCGTCGATAGCAGATTCCGGCGATTGGACTCGGGGGATCGGGATGGACGGCGGGTCGTCCTCGTCAGAGTCCGAATCGCCCATGCCGCCGACAAAGTCCTGCAAGAGGGAGAGACCGATGTTGCCGGCACCATTGTCCGACATCGCAATAGAGATGCGGTGGCTCGACTGGTCGTCCGAGTAGATGCTCGAGTCGCGGTCGACGGGAGGGAAGCGAGACGTGGTTGGGTCCGGCAAGTGCGGATGCTCTATGGGACTGTCCGTACTGAGCTGCTTGCTGAGCTGGTCAATTCGAAGGGGGGGCGCCAAGGGCGCAGGTCCCAACTGATCGTCACCAGGGTCGGATGCGATGCTGGCCTCGTCATGACTGTAGTCGGCAGGAGTCTCGGGCATGGACGAGAAGGACGTCGCTTGGGACTCGTGGCTCATGGAGCGTCCCGGATGGGACGAAGAGCCATGGCCGCTAGATTGCTCCAGCTGAGGGGATGGGGCATGCGAGAAGGCGGTGATGGAGATGGTGCTCGAGGACGAAAGGCTCGGCGCAATGGGTGGAGGGGAAACATCTGGCTCGCGAGTGACAGAGATCGTGGGCGACGGCAACTCACGGACAGAGGTCACGATCGGCGAAGGCGGGTCACGGACGACAGATACGGCGGGGGAGGCGGCATCGCGAGCGAAGACGGTGAGGGCGCTCTGGGAGGAGGACGGGCGGGAGGTGGGAGAGGCAGTCGACAGTCTCTTTGTGAGAACAGGCTTTTTGAGACGGCCATGGAATCGCACGGCTTCTCCACGAAAGTGGCCGACGACGCCCTCGCAATAGCCCTAGCACAGCATCAACGGCGAAATCAAGAGATGGGGCTAACGGCATACTTACGAGGTAGAGGTCGACCTGGCCTGGAACTTGCATGAGGACCGTAATCTCGTCGTCCTAACATGACGTTGAGGGCGGCGTGGGGATGGGGATTAGTGGGATTAATATCGGGAGGGAGCCATGTGGGCACGGCGGAGCGTACCTGCATGAACATGAGGTCCTCTGCTCGCTCTGCCACGCAATCTTGGAGCGCAGTGCATGTTCCAATGCCCCCCTTGGCCGCGAAGCGGGTCCACCTACCCAGCTGGCCGGCATCCATGTTGTTGAGATGGCGGCGGGTATAGGCAAGGCCAGTTGGAATCGAGGCCTGTGACGAGGACGAAACCGAAACGAGTGGAAGCAGGTGGGGGAACTAAAGAGAAGAGAAAGGTGGGTATGAGGGGTTGACGACGGAGAGGTCGTCGTTGACGTTGAGGACGGACTGAAGAAACGATGGCACTGGGGACCTTCCGTCAAACCCTAACTCCGCTTCGGAAAAACTTGAGGTTAGGGCTAGGGTTCTCGTATCGGCCCCCGGTCACACGGCGCAGTTGCCGCAGCCAAAGTCCCTTCGCCTCCAGAACTGTTTGTCCCGCAACCTCAACCCCATTTTCGAGGTCTTGGACTCCAAAACTACGGCTAGGCTCGGTGAGTACTACTTTCTTTGCGTAAAACTGTACCCCTTTACTCGATTGTACCATCTCGACTCTGCTGTAGTCCTTCGGATTCACTCGAACTCGAATTCCGTCCCCCTCTCTCTCTTCCGAACCTTCCTTCTTTCAAACTTCCACGCCTGCTTCTCTCTTGTATTCCGACTCGATCCCCTTGCGTTCTTCGCACCGTTGCCCACCGACTATCCTGCGTGATCGGATTGACACCCTGCTGGAACATAACGATGCCCAAGAACTGGATGAAGACCTACTCTTTGCTCCTTGTATCGTACAGGTGGCCTTTGGTGAGTAGCGATTCTTGGCTCTTCGTCTCTCTTCGTGCGACCCCACAAACGCGTACCTTGCCTCGACCGACGTTCCCGACCGTGCATTTACGCAGCAGCGCGACTGCCTCAACGTCGCCCATTGCACTTCACCTCTGCTCCCCATTTTGCGAGGATCTCTAGGACCAACAAAATCTTTGTTCAACTGGCAGCCTGGAAGAGAAGTCGGATAAGCAGCATTGACATCGTATAGTCAATGAACTGATGTGACTTCTCCAGTACTGTACATACTGTGGTCCAAGGGTTACGGCAAGGTGTGCTCATCCTCTGAGACATTTTGAGACCATCATAATAGGCATTATGAACTACATATATAGTATCAGCCAAGTGTCAAGCCAAGCTTGACATTGCATCCTTTTGGCATAGCTGGTTCAGTGGCTAGTCTGTTCCTAACACATACTAAGTGAATTAATAGGGTGTAAAGTTGGAAGTACTGTTACGTGATGTGATGGTGACGGTCACACTAGCACTGGTGCATGGTGTCTGGATTGGTATCTCAGTTTATCCTTCTTTGTGTTGTATTACTATCATTGCCACAGACTCGGCCTTGAGCACAGCCTCTTTATCTATCTCTGCATGGATTGCTGTTACGATATGTCCGTAATGGTTATGAGGTCATAACACTAAGAGTCAAGTTGTCGGCATCGAGGGTTAGGGTTAGGGTTAGGGTGGTGGCGCGAACAAGCGAGCGCAGCGAGCTTGTGAGCGCTGGGGCGAAGTTGGC
>JAKLMY010000080.1:0-106092 GCA_022814645.1 Ganoderma meredithae | reverse complement strand
ATCGCGGTGTTGGTGGGGCTGTGTCTTATGGGGGTGAGGTGATTGAGTGATATTGTTGTGGTGTTAGAGATGTGTGTAATGGGGTATGGGGGTGCTCGCTGGAGACAGGCCTGGTGAAGGGTGACGGGACGCATGGGGGTGCTGATGGGGGAGGGGGTGGGGGTGCTGGTGGGGGTGAGGATGCTGGTGCTGATGAGGGTGGGCATGGGGATGCTGGAATTGGTGCTGGTGTTGCTGAGGGTGGTGCTGGTGAGGCTGGGGGTGGTGCTGTTGGGGGTTGTAGATGGGGTAGAGGGCGTTCTCTGTGCGGGAAGGGGCTTCGTCAGCAGCACGGAAGACCCGAGGGAGACGACGTACGATAGTCTGGATAAGAGGAACTGAAGAGGTGGTGATTGACGGGGTCCATGATTATTGGGATGAGTATGTGATTGGCCGGGCTCAGGAGCTCAGGCTGGCCAACCAGCTGCAACCTCTGCCTCACCCAGTAAGATGTCGTCGCCCTCCCCGGTCCCGATTGGTCACGCCCCCTCCCGTTGCCTTTTCCGGCATCCCTCCTTCGCCACCTGCCACCACCACCATGGATGCAAAGCTGTGCGTGCCTCCCTCCCTCTCCCCCGCCCCCGCTCACCCCCGCATACAGCAAGGCCCTCAAGGTCGTCGACCTCAAGGACATCCTCGCAAAGGCCAATGTCTCCATCACCGGCAAGACCAACAAGCAGGACCTCATCGCCAAAATCCTAGGCGCCCCAGAGGCCATCGACGTTTACAATAAAATTCATGGGCCGGCCCCACCCAAACCAGCCGAGGACGCGTCTGCGGCATCCTCGAGCACGGTGGAGAAGTCAGAAGCAGTGCGTGGCCCCAGTTTCATCATGTCCTCTGGCTCATTGTACGCGTCGCGTCGCGTCCTCGCCACAGCCACCGAAAGCGTATGTTCGCATTCTGCTCGTTCCCCCCGTCTCTGAACGCGTTTCGTAGTTCTGCTCCTGCTTCCAAGACCGCCGCCCCAGTATCATCGAAGCCTGTCTCACAAGCTGCACCAAAAGTAGTACTCTCCGTTCATTGTCTGGTTGACACCGCATTGACAATGTCCCGTGCCTAGCCTGACGCTCCTGCACCTACCTCTGCGACTGAGACGTCTACAACCCCAGCAACGACTAAGGAAGACATGGAGGCAGAGAAGCGTAAAGCACGGGCTGCTCGTTTCAATATTCCCCTCGTCGAGTCCAAGTCGACCCCCGCCCAGAAGAAAGTCGGGAAAGCTGCTGCAAATGGCAAGGCAGACAAGGGTGGTATTAACGAGGTATGCATACTTTGTGTCACTCGTGGCCGTTTCTCTCAGCGTTGTTTGCCGACACAGGACTCGGAGAAGCTCGCTGCGCGTGCTGCACGGTTCGGTACTCAAGCTACCTCAGTGGAGCCGGCAAAGAGTAATGGCAGGAAGCGCGCTGCTCCATCTCCTGAACCTGTTGACGACGAAGAACTGGCTCGGCGGAAGAAGCGGGCGGAACGATTTGGGATACCTTTGGTGGCGCGTACATTCCTAACTGTGCATCCAGCCACAAATTTATTTATTCGCTTTCAGGGTGCTTGAGGTGCTTGAGGTTTGTATCCCCCCCGTAGATCGCTGTCCGGCATATATTTGTTTTGACTGTACCATTTATGCTATCGGCTGTAGCTGCCCTGTAATGTATTCTCTCTCGGCGTTATTCAGGAGTTCCGCCGTTACCCATGGGGCACGAGCATACCGCAGCTGCTATGGGGTTTTATAGTTGAGGTATGTGATCCCCACACCCATTAAACCCTATGCACAGTCGACTAAGACTGTCCTCGAATTGGCGTGCTCTTTAGGTCCATTGACGATTCTAGGTTTATATGATAACCATAATGGGCATCCTTCGCGTTCAGTCTGTCATGATGTTCTTCGCCTTTATTAAGGAGGGATCTTTTATCTCCAAAACGTTTACCAACGGTCCTGGCTCTTTCCACCCGCTACAGGCTTAGCTTCGTTGGGCATCCTATACTATGTGTCTTTGGAAGCCGCCAGGCCGGGGATGCGTTCAGTATGTCTTTGAAAATGTATTTTTCTTACTCCATTGACGTTAGGGCTGGGCAGATAAGACTACCATGACAATACCTCACATGCTCTCTAGTAGCAGGTTGCGCCGTAGCCAAGTCCGATATATGGTGCTTCGGTGAGCGTGTTTGTGTCACCACCTCCGATCGGAACCATCGAGAAGGGTGTGTATACCATGTGGTCAGGCTCTGATCGTTCGATGCGTACGAAGCTGTCGCGGAAACATAAGCCGTGTGAGGCCAACCAGGCGAATCTGTTATCCAAGCGCTTGGCCTCCACAGTTGTTATAACACCCACCGCACAGAAGCCGATACCCCTGACATCAAGCATCAAAGCGCCATTCAATCTTCACCCTTATAGCCCACGACATATAGACAGACACCACAGAACAGACAACATGCCCGCGATTGTCTCACCGGAACAGTTCGCATCGACGACGTTCGACTACGTCGTCGTAGGTGGTGGGACCGCCGGGCTTGTCGTTGCCGCTCGGTGCGTAGCTCTTCATTTTTTCCCGTTTTCACAATGGAGCTGAGGTCGATGGGGTTCTTTGCAGTCTTACAGAGGATTCAAATGTTACCGTCGGAGTCATCGAGGCCGGAGAATGGGAGCCTGACCTGCCAAACATCAACGTTCCAGGTGAGTTCTCGTTCTACCTCGGCCTCGCTCGCGCCGCCCAGCACGTACCGCCGAAAAGAAACCTAACCGCGCGTCACCATGTAGGCCTCGGCGGCAGTATCATCGCGAACCCGAAGTATGACTGGTCCTTCTTGACTGTACCACAGACGGGCGCGAATGGACGGCAGATTTACCACCCTCGGTCAGGGCTTCCCTTTGACCCGTTTTGCTTGTGCTAACTTCAAAGCCAGGGGGAAAGTGGTTGGCGGATCATCTGCGGTAAGGATGCATCGAGTGTCCTCTGCAGGGTCCATATGCGCGCTGACTGTTACCCTGCTGTAGATGAACATTTTGATCTACGATCGGTAAGCCGGTGCAATTCAAAGCTGTATGTACTTGCTGACACTCATTCGGGTCCCGATAGCGCGTCAGCTCGAGAATACGACGGTAAGGCTCCGTTGTTTGTCATCCTCACCTACGGATTTCTGACCCTTTCAATTCGCAGCGATTGAGGCATTAGGCAACCCAGGCTGGAACTGGAACGAGTTCCTCAAGTATTTTAAGAAGGTGTGGTCTCGGCGCCCGTTTTATGTCATTCTACATGCGCTCAGGAACTTCCAGGCCGAGACTACCCTACCCCCAGATCCAGACGTTGCCGCTAAGCATCACCTACGTGATATTGATCCCCGATTCCACGGCGACTCTGGGCCACTTGTGAAGAGTTATGCTGCACACTATTCGATCGGAACGCTGCATGATCCTCTCATAGACACCTTCAAGAACCTGGACGTCCCGATCAACTACGATGCGGTACGAGCTGTGGCTTAGCAGTTGTTACGTTTATGACACAAGGTGAACACCATACCTCCTGTCCACAGAACGACGGCAATAAGCTTGGCTTTACGTCGACATTCACGACTGTTGACTCTCGAACTGCGACCCGCACAGGTTCCGGGAAGGTTTGTTCCTCCGACTCAATTCATCGTACTTTCTGATAGCCTGCGTAGTCATACTTGGAGCCCAACGCGGAGAGGAAAAATCTCGTAGTACTTACCGGAGCTACTGTTACACGCGTCACATTCCTCAAGGGTTCTAGTCCTCTGAAAGTAACGGGTGTCGAGTTTTCGAGAGGAGGGAAGACGTATCATGTCGCTATCGCCAAGGAAGTGCTTCTTGCTGCAGGTAGGAGTTCGCCGCATAAGTAGACTTCGGACGCGACTATTGACCGTTGCCCTTGTTCTGAAAGGAACATTCCAGACCCCACAAGTCCTTGAGCTTTCGGGCATCGGGAACAGAGACGTTCTTAGCAAGCACGCCATCGAGACGTTGATCGACAATCCATTCGTCGGAGAGAACCTTCGTGAGTCTCTGCGGTTGTTCAGATTATTCATGTTGACCTGATACACTCTTTCCAGAGGTGTGATAGCACCCTTGTTGTAGTAAAGAAATCTTGTGCTGACATTTCGCAGGATCATTGTTGGACCTATGCCATTCGGGAAATTGACCCCAAGCACGAAACATTAGATGGGGCACAGCAGCCAGAACGTGTAGCGCGCGCGCAAGAGTTGTTGTACGTGCTATCTCCTTAAAGGTTTCCTTTCCTCAAGGTTATATGCAGGTTGAGCAAGAAGGGTCCTCTGTCCTCCGCTCCATCAGTCATCTTTGCGTTTCTGAATGCCAAGACGTTCGCCTCGAACGCACAGATCAGGCAGTGGAAGCAAGAAGTTCAGGTCACGGCAAGTGCGGTTCCACAGGGTTTGAAGAAACGACTTGAGAAACAGACCGAATGGTTCGTGAATGAAAGCTCTGTGGAGGGCGAGTGCGTTCTGAGCTCAAGTTTTCGACGAGATGACCGTGGGCTGATATTCACTGCTGCAGACTTATGCTAATCGCAGGCTTCTTGCCGTCCACGGGCATAAAGCCACCTTCGGACACGGCCCACTACATGACGATAGTCAGCACCCTCATGCATCCTCTCTCACGCGGCAGCGTACACATTGCGTCCGCGGACCCAACTGCTCCTCCTGCAATCGATCCCAGTAAATTCCTCGCTTGTAAAGAGTCTGCACCACGCATTTTATTGACAATGGATCGTAGAGTACCTCACCCATCCGCAAGACTTGCAAATGTCGCTTTCGCTGCTGAAGCTGGCACTCCAAGTCTTTGAAACGACGCCGCTCGCGGATGATGTACGCGAACTCGTGGTGCCTTCCCCCGACCAGGCAGCCACAGACGAAGGATTGATCGAGCACATCAAGGACTCATGCAGTTGTGTTTTCCATCCGGTCGGGACCGCAGCAATGCTCCCCAGGGAAGATGGCGGTGTTGTTGACGCGCACCTGCGGGTGTATGGAACGGCGAACCTGCGTGTGGTAAGTGCAAGCTCTCCACAGGTGCATGTCATGATCAAAACTGAGTGCACGATATGTCAGGTGGATGCGTCCATTTTACCTATGGTCGGTACCCAAACCAGAAAGAAACAATGTGGGATTGTGCTGAGCTTTTTGCGTAGCAACTTTCCGCTCATACTCAGGGAACCATATACGCGCTCGCAGAGAAGGTACGTTTGATCGCCTTTGGTGGATGCTCAAGGGATGTGAAGTAACGAACATATACCTTCTAGGCTGCCGATATCATCAAGGGGTTGTAGGAACATAGCTAGAAGTTGTGTGCATCTATGCATCTATCCCAGTTCCAGAGAGTTGACAATACCAGTAAAGTTGGCATCAGCATGAGTTGAGGGTCTAGAATGGGTTGCCCAGTGATAAGTTGAATGTCTCAAGTCCGAGCTAGCTCGCAATAAACTAAATATCTGCGCGAGTGGGCATGCGGACGCTATCTTTCTTACCGAGGAACTCATCGCAGCGAGGATGGATGAGTCACGTGCGTCTAAAAGTTGGTCATCTCGGGTTGCGATCTGGCGGCACCGAGCACGGACTCATCCCAGCCTCGCGATATTGCGGCTGGAGAGCAGCCCACGCATCTCACCCTCAGACTACACCTGCAACAACCATGGCTGACATCCTCGTCGCACAACCTGTCCCTCACACAAACTTGTTCACTTGCATATCATGCACTATCGCCTTCCACACGGCACAAGATCAGAGTCAGTCCTGCTCCCCTCATGCCTTCTCGATCAGTGTTTTAACCACCCTCGCAGGGGAGCACTACCGCTCCGACCATCATAGGTACAACATGAAGCGGCGGGTGGCAGGCTTGCCACCCGTCAGTGCCTTGGTGTTCAATCAGAAGGTCTTGGACAGGAGGGCGGAGACTGCGGTCATGGCCTCTCCCAAGGGATCGACCTGCGAGGTCTGCGGGTGAGTTGCTCAAGCCTTCCGGCCTCGAGACGTTGCTCATATATGATATAGGAAGAGTTACACTACGGAAAATGCATACCGCTCCCATCTCAACTCCAAGAAGCACAAGGAGAACGAGCTGCGTGCTGCCGCCAAGGCTGCTGCTGCTCCGGAAGCCCCTCCCGCCACCGCCGAGCCCTCCGCTGCACCTGTAGCACGCCCATCGTCTCAATCAGATGCATCGCATTCTAGTGAAGACAGCACTGTAAAGAAGTTTACCGCGCAACTCCGTGGGGCGTCCCTCTGCGTCGACGAAGACGCAACTGAGGAAGAGGTCAACCAGACCATCGATGAGAAGATCGCTGCCGCCCGCGCCCGCGTCTCGCCCACTCACTGTCTCTTCTGCTCGTCCGCTCCCGAACCCACGGAGACCCTAGAAGAGAACCTTACGCATATGTCCGTCGCGCACTCGTTCTTCGTGCCAGACGCGGAGTTCCTCGTCGACCTCGTCGGGCTCATCGCGTATCTCGGCGAGAAGGTCGCGGTCGGGAACACGTGCGTGTACTGCAACGCCGGGTTCCGCACGCTCGACGCCGTGCGCAAGCACATGCGCGACAAGGGCCACTGCAAGCTCGCGTACGACACCGACGTCGAGCGCCTCGAGGTCTCGGATTTCTACGATTTCTCCGCGTCGTACCCCGACGCGGACGAGCGCAGGGCACGGAAGGCTGCTCGCGCAGCTCGACGGGCGGCGAAGGAGAAGGCACGGGCAGAGGCGGGGACGAACGAGGGCTGGGAGGACGTCTCAGACGAGGACGAAGATGGAGATGGGGAAGTGGACGAAATTGTGGAGGAGGACGCATCGGACGAGAGCGACAGCGACGACGAGTCGGATGAGGACGCGCTCCCGGACAACCAGGTCACGTACGGCGACTCGAGCTTCGAGCTTGTCCTCCCATCGGGTGCGCGCATTGGCCACCGGACCATGCGACGGTATTACGCGCAGTCCTTCCCTGGAGCACCGCGAGGTGGCAAGCCAGAGGATCCCAACTCCGGTGCTGCACTCGTTCGCCGGCTTCTGGCCGACAAGAACTCTGCGCTCGTGCCCAGGCGGGGTGGCTTTGGTGCGTACGGCGGTGGGACGGACGTCGTGAAGGCGAGGAACGCAGGAGAAGCGCGGGAGGCAGGTAGGCATGTCCGCGAGTTCCGGGACCAGCGGCGCAGAGAGGAGTTCAAGACAAAGGTCGGCTTCATTGCCAACTCGCAAAAGCACTTCCGCGCCCAGATTCTATAGGCTTCCGCGATGTCACCGTGCGCGACTGGGGTCAGTGAAACTGTAGTGAGACACACACGTCACTTGTTCAAAATCATTCTACACATGAATTTTGAGTTCAGGTGGACTTGCAAGGGGAAGAGCTAATGCTACTCGCGTGGAACGAAGCTTTTGTTTGGAGATCTGAGAGATCGATAAAATGCAGCATGGCATGACAGCGTACTAAGAACATGTAAGAGGCTAAGTTCAAGAGGGGGTGTAATCATTCAACATCAATCCAGGCAAAGCTCCTCGTTGTCAACAGGGTCTAAGGTTGGGATGCCTTGGGCTCTCGCAGCAGATGTTTAGCCTGCTTACGAGTGTATACACTAGGGTGGATGTAGAAGTGAGGGTGTTGATTAGAAGCAAATAGACCACGAGGGTGTTTCATTCTACGTCGGTTCGTTAGACATCTAGTGGGATTATGAACGCAATGAGATCTTACCTGACCGACTTCCGATTCTTCTCCAAATCCGTCCATTCGGAAGGGGGACCCAGGGGAACGCATCTTCGGTTGGCATTTAACTCCAGTGCCCACCACGCAGGAGAGTAGACAGTGAGTTGGTCATGCATGGGAGACAAGGAATCGCGCGCATCGTGCTCCTCCTCGCTGGCCACGGGTACACGAGGGGCGATAGTATTGAGATGGTAGTAGAGAGGCTGAAGCGGGGTGGGTCGCTCCTTGACGATGGGATATAACGAAGCTGGGTCGATCCCAATATCTCTGAGCCGCTCAGTTTGGAACTGGATCCCGGTGTTGGCCCTGAAACATTCGCGAACCATCCAACGAAGAGGGATGCGCCCTAACGAATGTGGTGCGTCGCGTGGAACGGCGCAGCCTCCTATGTCTACGGGATTCAAGAATATTTAGGAGCTGATAGAAGCAAAGAGTGCGGCCTGGCGGACACACCGCGGTGACTACCAGCGAACCAAACTTCCTGAACGTCCGTGCAATCTTGAATATCCTGTGCGTCGGGTTGGCGGTGCCATTATTGTGGGTATATTTTATGGAGGGGGGGGGGGGAGTCATAGCAATTAAACGAGTGTGTACGGCGCCTGTTTCGGTCCTACGTACCTCAAAGAACATTGGGTGCAAGTGCGCCCAGCGCTCATGAAGCGCCAAAGCCTGCCTGAACACCCGAATGGACGTGTTTGATCTTGAAAAAGGGAGGGTGTAAGGGAGGACATCGCCCACCGAGGAAACAGTATCCCTGTAGGCTGGATGAGAAGCGTGTGTGCTTAAGACGTTCTGTATGACCCATACCAGACGCCGACGAAGTCAATGCTGATGTTAATGGGATTCGCCTCCTCCTTGAACTTTGCGTATGAATCATGCCATTCGCCGTCGACTTCCCGCAGATATAGGGAGTATGCACGCGGGTACCAAGGAGCTTTGTCTCCCGGTATAAGGCCGACCTGAGAGGAATGATGAATGAGCACAGTTGAATCGTTCTGGATCCATGTTAGTATTCGAGCTGCGACGAACCTTGTGAACCATCTCCGCAAGAGCCCGTGCGACGTATGCGCCACGAGAGAAACCGAAGAGGCATACCTTGTCCCCCGGCCTATCTGAATCAGAATAAACAAGTCAACACTCTGGGATATCCTTTCGAGAGTCGCATTCACAATAATACATGAGATCCTGATAGCCTTCCATAACATCGAAATCGACATTGAATGCGAAAGCCCTGTCTGCGATTATTTTAAGACTGTAGACTCTGTCCCAGCAGCTTTCACGAGATATCTCGGCGCTGTCATCAATTCAGAAGCCTTGAGTGAGGGATTCACTGGTATGAGAGAAGAACTCGCCATTCTTCTGCAACATGGTGAAAGCACATTTGTTGTTCATTCCAATCAAGCAAGTTGAAGAACCTAAAGACATTCGAGTTCTGTTCGCATAAAGCTTTCGTCAATTCAAATTTCATGCACACATACGCACGACGGGTCAGGGATGTGCTCGTACCCGATGGTCATGCTGTTCCCCAAGACCATCGCCTGATTGGAAACACAAGATAAGCGTCCGTGCAGGATGGCTGGGGGGTATTGTGGCATGTGGAAATCCTCTCTCGCTCGAGGACGAGCGACAAGAGAAAAAGGGCGAAGCAGCTGGTGAAGAAGATTCCGCACCACTGGTGGTGCTCGAGACACTCGCTTGGGTGGGGATGTGAGCTCCGCTGTAGACTGTCTTGGCAGACATAGCAGGGTCAAGTCAATGGGTATTGGGTGTCCCATGAGGAGGCGGAGGACTATATACGGGTTACTGAGGAGGAATAGGGGGTTGGGGCAGCGGTGGGGCTGGATGCGAATCGAGGGGCGAATAGAGCTGCGCATTTCGATGCATCCATGACCCGTTGGCAGCCTCATCAAAGCTCATCCCATCCCACAACCATGAATATTCCTCCAAACAGCTCCTTCACCATTCTCTCGCGCGCTTGAAGGGCGCCTCCCATGAGCATCCCGCCCACACGCATACTCAATCGCCAATAAACCAATGGCGTGTAGCTACTCGTTCGTCGTCACTCGACTGACCTCGGGAATACCTGCACCAATGAAGACACAACCCCTGTTCACGCGCACGTCGTCTTTCTTTGTATTACACTCAACTTACGTACTGTATATGAAGACTACGAATCACCAAAATAGAAATAGAAATGCATCATCCGTTGTACGAAGAACGAGAAAAGATCTGACAGAACGTTAGGATATATCAAAACGTGAGCGAACGACCTGAAGGTCGATCTTGTCATGGGCATGGGTATCAAAACCATGGGGGCATAACTAACGATGCGACGAAAGCAGCACTCAAATGCGATGGCGGTCCAACAACGGTTCATGCAGCGGATAGAAAAATGTTCGATAGCTGGCCTCAGTACACGTATGCTGCTGGGACGACACCTTCCTGTCCTGTACGCGTGTCTCGCGCGTACCACCAACTGCAAAGGGCATTTGATCAGGACCGCGCAAACGTATGTGAGAAAGGAGGGGACGTACGCAGTGTCTCTATCGTCTAGGATCTCGAGCTCCTGGCCCGTCCTCAGCGCAAGTTCGCCCTCACCCTTCCCATCAAACGAGTACCGCGCATACGCCGGCCTACTCTGGTCGTCGCCATCAAGGCCACCTACAAGAGCATCCGAGGGCGTCTCCGCACGTATGTAGTTGCTCGCGTCGGGGCCATTGAATGGATCATCCTGCGTAGCGGCGGCCCCAGCCGCGGTGGCGAGGCCAGCCTCCTTCTCCCCGTGCGGCCCGAAGGGGCTCTGCATGATCGCCGAGCGCGTCGCTGCGTTGATGTGCTCAAGCAGTGAAGACGGACGGTGCGCTGAGTCGTCGTCAGCGTCAAGGTCCTCGTGGTTGATCGCGACGATTTTGTCATCACGACGCGCGAAGAGTGTCCAGAGTATCTCGATCAGCGCAAGGAGGAAGACGATGCCGGCGGCGATGGCGATCGAGATGAGGATGACGACACCAGTCGCCAGGAAGTCTATCACACATGTCAGTCAGTCACCTTTCTGTCTCTTTTCTGACATGACTGAGGGGGAAGGACAAGAACTTACGGTGTTGGTCGAAGCTGAAGTTTGCGATTGAACTGAACAAGCCAGCGACAGTACCCGGGGAACCCGATTGAGAGGTCGACACGACGTAGGGAATAAACGACGCGCCATCGAAGAGAGCGGTCGAAGCGTTGCCGAAGGACGAATCCGACAGTGTCCCAGAAATCATCAAGACGCGGTCGGGCTCGATGATCCCATTGCTCGCATGCGTATTCTGCAGAGGCACCATGGTCAACTGAGAGACCTCAGTGGCGTTCTGGAGAGTAGAGCCTACGAGAACGTGAGCCATGGCATCATATGGTACCGTTTGACGAGGCGCTTACCGACGGAGTTCCAGTTCTTGCCGTCCCAGAAGTACAAGAAAGACGACGAGCCATCGGAAGCACTAACAATTGAATCAGCACAAAAGCAACAAGCTCCAATTTAACGAGCAACCGACCGGCCAGCTGCGAAGATGCTGCTCTTGTTGTTGTTGTTGACCTCAACAGCGGTAACGGGACCTGGTATAACGGTGCCGTCTCCGACGGACGACCAAGTCCCGTTGGAGAGCGCGTACGAGGCGACATTCGCGTGCGTGCTGTCCGCGAGCGCGATCGAGCCGGCGGCAATGAGGGAGTCGCTCTGCGAACTACGTCAGCTGTGTCCATGATTCGAGTCTACGCTATAAGACTTACCCCAGCGTAGACCACCGTAGAAACATCGCCTTGGATGCCGTTCCCGAGTGCTGTCCACTTCCGGGTCGTAGTGTCGAGGGAGCAGATGGCACGGCACGGCGTCGACCCAGCCTGCGCAAACGAGCCCGCAACAATGACGGTGTGGTCGTCCGCGGCGGAGTCTGTGATGGAGCGCACGAGGACGCTCGCACCAGAGGCGGCCTGAAGCTCGTCTACGCCGCCGAGGTCCCAGCGCTGGTTGGCGAGATCGTAGATCGCGAAGCCGTTGGTCTCGACGCCCTGGATCGCAAATGTGCCGCCGACATAGAGGAAGTTGTTCTTGACGAGCAGGCTGTGGACCGTGCCGTTCGGCTGGTTGCCCTTGAGCGCAGTGACGGTCTTGCTGTCGTCGTTGTACACAGCGAGATTCTGCGCATCAGCGCCTCCGGCGGTGTAGGAGAAGTTGCCGCCGATGATCACGACCTCCTGCGATGAGCTGGTGTTTGTCCAGAACGCGCCCGCAAGGACCGCGGGGGCTGGGGCTGGGGCTGCGCTAGGGAGCGGCGCAAGCGTGGCAGTGGTGGACTGACGCTTGAACATGGTGAGGACGCTGAGGTTAGGAATCCAGCTCGTGACCGAGCGACGGTGGTGGGCGCGACGAGTGAGAGTCACAGCATTACTGGTAGTGTTGCCTACGCTGGTCCCGTCGAACTGAACGCCAAGGGGCGTGACCTCGGGCTGACCGTTCTGGCCGTTCTGCAACATCACGAAACCGGACGCGCCGAACTTCGAGGACGAGGTGACGCGCCCGGCGACAAACTGCGGGTTGGCCGACGTGCCATTGCCAACTAAGGTCATGGCACCGACGAGGAAGCCACCGCTATTGACCCAGCTGCCGGTCGAGATGTCCCATACAGCAAGGCCTGCCGCATTCTGACCGAGGGGGCTGCCGCTGGACGTCAGGAGCTTTGTGAAGTTTCCTGCGACGAGGACCTGGTTGTTTGCGATATCGAGCGAGGTGACTGCACCATTTACACCAGCTTGGAGGGGCGACCACGTGTTGCCCGAGATGGAGTAGACAGCGATGCCCTTCAACGCGCCGTTTGAGGCCTGCGCTGTGTCGGAGAACAGTCCTCCGACGTAAAGGCTATCCCCATCGACAACCAAAGACGTGATAGCACCGTTCAGACCGTTGTTGGAAAGCGCTGCTAGAGCACCGTTCTTGAACACCGCGATGTTCAAAGCGCCGGACGCGGAGCCAGCAGTCAATGAGAACTGTCCGCCTAGGAAGAGAGCACCAGAGGGGTGCTGAGCGACGGATGCGATGACATCGGAGGTAGAGGCCACAGAGTCTACCCCTCCAAGTGCAGAGAGAAGGCCAAATCCTACGTTGTCCATGGCAGTGACTGCTGTCGTCGGAATGGCGGCGAGGGGGGCGGCAGAGGATGTCGATGTACTGCTCAACGGCCATTCGAGGAAGCCAAAACTTTGCTCCGAGATCGACGCTGAGCTGTTGCTGGACGACGACGCAGTGGAGTTGAACGAGGTCACGTTCGCGTTCGTCAGGACGAGTTGCACACGGTCAGCGACGATCTCATATTTGCCGTTCTGGCCACTACCTTCTGGATCGTTCGCCAATACCATGGTTATCGTCACATGGAAGTCGGGCGTCGTGGGGACGATGGCGCCTCTGTAGATGAGTTTGACAGCGTCCTGCGTGTTCTGCTGGGTGACATTGGTGACCCATGGGTTCTGACCACCGCCGGGAAAGACGGTAACCTGCACGCTGGTGCGGAGAGGACAGTCCTGGAAGTTGGTGCAGCCCGGGACAAGCAGATTGATGTCATACTCCCCAGACGCGGAGATGTACGGCATCCATGTGAAGCTGGGACCGTCCGCTTGGGAAGTTCCGACGTCGACCTCGGACACAAGGACCGCCTGGACAGTGCTGGGAATCGAAGTGTCCACGTCCTTCTCAGTCCAATCACCCGTAAGCGTCACGTTAGACGGGCCAGGAGCGAAGCAGGACTGGCCGTTTTGGGAGCCGATTGCCGACGCGAAGGCACCAGATGAGAGAAGCTGGAGGAGGTGCAATCCTGCGCCATCCCCCTTCCACCCTGACAACGTCAGCTGGAAACCGGTGACATCTATGTCCGAGTCAAACAGGAAGTCTTGGTAGGGCACCGTGGGATCGGTGAGAAGGGGGCAGCTATTCGTACACGTCTTATTCTGGTTGTCGGTGGGATCGAAGTAGTGTAGCTGTTGCACGTTGTTGTCCGGGATTGTGGCGACGCTAAGATACTAGGCTCAATATGATCCAAAAAACAGAGCCATGCCAGCAGCTCACCTGAATGAAGTAGTACCACGTCCATCCAGGAAAGTGTTGCCAAGACGGATACCCCTCGCGGTAAGAAATGAGAATTTCCTGACCGTAATGACAGCCTGGGTTCCATCTGCGGCGAGCCATGTGTTGCCGGGACCGTCAGCACCAGCGGGACAGAAGGTGTTGTTAATATTGTTAAAGTTGCTGTCAGAAGATGACGGCCCAGCAGATGCTTGAGAACCCTGGAGGGGGACGGGGACGAGGGAGGACGAGAAGGGAGTGGCGCCAGAGGAGAAGGGGACATTAGGGTTGTGGGTGCCGTTAAGGACGACGGAACCGTTACCAAAGGAGGCGATGAAGGAGCCGGAGATGTAAAGACTGGACTGGGACGAGTTAGACGTGATGGACAAGACTTCAGCGGCCGCGCCGGTCAGTCCGCCAAAGGGAGCCGCAGACCAGGACGACGACGCGATATCCCAGACCGCGACGGACGCGCCTGGAGAGCTAAAGTGACCACCTGCCCACACCTGTTTCCGCGATGAGTCGCAATAGAGAGCGCGCACGACACCGTCGGGGCCGTTCTGACCCAAGGAAGAGATGGAGTTGTTGGAGGAAGAATAGGATGCGACGTTGTTCGCGTCTGTGCCATCGACGGATGAGAAGCTCCCCGCAAAATAGTAGACGTCGCCGAGGGTGCATCCAGCGAAGATGCTGCCGCCGGAATTTGTTGACGCGATTTTGGAGAGGGAGCCGTCGGATGCGCGGGAGAGGAGGGAGGCGGTGGAGGGATCAAAGGTGACAGAGGTGGTGTTGTCGACGAGATCAAGGCCTGCGAAAGCACCTGCAAGGCCAACCTTGCCCATGGGGGAGAAGTTGACGAGGGGGGAGTTTGAAGCGGCGAGGACGACATGGGCGGAGAGGGCGAGGGCGACGAGGGTTGCTGCTCGGGGCGAGGGCCGTGTTCTGCGTCGAGATCGGGAGGGCATGGCTGGAGGACCGGAGAGCGTGCTCGCGAGGGGTATACTGCACGTAATGGGGAGAAGAACAGAGCCGTCGCGCCGTCGCTGGGCCCTGGCAGCGCGTTGACAACGTGCGCCCAACCTCCAACTCCTGCTTACCTCAGCATCATTCCCTTTCTTGGTCATCTTTTCTCGTCCATCAACGCGTCCATGCTCTTCCACACAAACGGGGGCCGAGGAGAAACCATACCATTTGGCCCTCCCTCCTTGAACAAGCTCCTCGAGCCCACTTCCGACAAACCAGTCCTCGACTCCGCCAGCGTTGTGTCATGATCTCTCGGGGCCCGTTTCAGTCCAAGCTGGGGGTCACAGGATGTGTTCTCGTGAGACCATCGCAGCTTGTATAAACATTCATCCGACCCAATCCTCTATGCACTATTCCATCATGAATAAGCGTGCCTTCTCCCCACCCACGACTCCTCGCAAGCAACACGCCCCCGGCGGGCGAAGATATACACGGCTCGCGGCTCCTACACATATAAATGTCTGAATCTGCGGCGGCTTGGTACCTTCGTCCAGCTCTTTTACGCTCCGGGAACAGGCCTTAGAACACAAACAGACACCTGTGGAACAGCCCCGATCGCACAACGTCGAACACCATGGCCTCTGAACAGCAGATGAAGAACCCCCTCCTTGTCGGGCGCGCCATTCGTGCCCAACTGGAGCACGAAGTCCCGAAGGACCTGCCTCTGGAGCGCGATTTCCACGAGGGCACAGATTACACAATCACTGACCAGTACGTCCGATGGCCATCTCTGTTCGTGTTCTTAGAAGCAGGGTGCTCACCGCCCTCGCCCCGCCACGGGACGTGATACAGCGTCCAACTGCTCCACAGGACCCTCGGCAAGGACCCCCGTACCCTCGAGCTCGTCACTGCCCTCGTCTTCCATCTCCACGCGTTTGCACGCGAGACGCAGCTCACCCACGCAGAATGGACCAAGGCAGTCAAGTTTCTGACGCGCGTGGGCAGGGAGAGCACGGAATACAAGAACGAGTTCGTCCTGCTGAGTGATTGCCTCGGGTTCAGCGCCTTGGTGGATGAGATCAATCATCCGAAGCCTCCGGTACGGATTCTCGCTGCTTTATTCTGTTTCCGGTTACGAATACCATTCCATCGCAGGGCTGTACCGACGGATGTGAACCTGGTCCGTTCTACACAGACGATGCGCCGACAGTGCCCTCCGGATCCTCGCTTGCGAAGGCGAACACGCAAGGCGAGTCGATGTATTTCATTGGAACTGTCAAGAACGTGAAGGGCGAAGGTGTGGAGGGCGCAACCGTCGATGTGGTCAGCAGTGCTCCCTTTGGCATGAGAATTATGGTTTTTACCATCTGATTGACAGTGGCAAGCCGACGGAGACGGTGTGTACGACATCCAGTATCCCGACCGTGAGGAGCCCAACGACCGGGGGAAGATTGTTGCCAACCCCGACGGCACATTCACTTACCGCGGTATTCTGCCCACTGCATACCCCATCGTACGGCATTTTTTTTGTGTTGTGCGAGTACAAGCCGTCTAACCCCCATCGATTTAAGCCAAGTGATGGTCCTACCGGTGATCTTCTAAAGGTGCTAGGTAAGTGACAAATCCGAGCACGAGACCTGCTCTGCAGTTCGCTCACCGTGCTAACAGGCCGCCACCCCCACCGAGCATCGCACATTCACTTCACAGTGAAGGCACCTGGATACGACGAGTAAGTAGACCTCATGCATCAAGTGCTTGTTGCCTTACTCACCTCTCCCCAAGTTTGACATCCGCCCTCTATCCCTCCCATTCGCCATTCCTCGGCACTGACCCCGTCTTTGCCACGAAGAAGTCGCTCATCTGCCAGCTCACAGAAGAACTTGATCCGAAGCAGTGGGCAGAAATGGGCTTCAAGGAAGGTGAAGTTCACGGTGGACGAGTGTGGGTATGGCAGTACAACTTCGTCCTGCCGACGATTGGAGAGGTTGAGGAGCTCAAGAAGGCCCACGCGCAGAAGACCAAAGTATAACTGTCTGGATCAGCACAAAAGAAAAGGAGGACTTGTTCAACCAAGAGTTGAAAATCGTAGAAGGCGGCAACGACATATTGTAGAATAATTCGCGCAGTCGATTCATGGGGTCAACGTTGTGAGCGCATGGTCAATTGTTTGGGATTCAACGCAGAGCATGGACGCGAAACGCCTTAGAACGAGCTTGGCAATTGACAGACAGAAGATGGCGACCCCACACTAGATGTGTGCCAAAAGGAACATCAGAAAGTGCATTTGCGATGTCTAGTTTCTCTTTACAACAACGTCGTCCACCTTGAGAGTTATGCCAACGGGCTGGGCGTGAGGAGAGTACTGCTCCAGCCGCCTGCAACATTACAACATGGAAGACATGATATGGTCAGAGAGGATATCCTGGAGATGATAGACCTGTCACGCACTGAGGGAACCGATAGCGGTGAACGACGGGGGGTTTCGCGTCTGCCATCAACAGCGTTTCCTCCGAACCCTTTGCGGAAAGCACAAGGTGTTTGAAGGACGCGTTGCTCCAGACCTCTGGCGCTGTCATTGTGCTGGAAATGTACTTCGCGAGAGCTGTATCGTTGGTCGGCTCGGGAGCAAACTTATAGAACGCGACAATGCCAACTCCAGCGATGACGACGCGGCGCCAAAACGGAGTGTTGAACACTTGAAGGCGCGATATTGAGTCGGTTGGGTACATTGGCAAAAGACTTCAAAGATTGTTCAACACACCTTCGGGCTCGTAGACGTTGGGATCATGGTACTCCTCGTGATGTTCCTCATGATGTTCCTCGTGGGCGTGAGAGGACGCAGCTCTGCGCTGAACGAGGGTGGTACTAGCCCGCTGTGTGGGGCGCAAGACGGCGCCGGCCGCCCTTGCGAGAGACATGGTAGGGAGGTGGAGACGAGAAGATGGCTGTCGCTGCCGCCGACCTCACCCGCGAGTTCACTGCTCTTTGATTATGTAATCATTCTCGGCGCTGGAGGTAGTGGGTGATTAAATGGAGATGGGCAGCGCCCACTAGCCGACGTTCAGCTTATGTAACTGTCACGCTGACAGATCACAGATAACTCTGTCATCCTCATCTAAGCGACGAGTGCCCGAATGGCAGGGGGGGGGTCTTCCATGGTCCTAGCATGGTCTCGGGCAGCTTTTCATGAATAGCTTCAGCTCTCCCACACAGATATCAGTGGAAGTTGCTGCAACGCATAAAATGGACAATGTAAAGTACTCCAGTGAAATTTAGGCCCATCCACTGGGGTAGACAACAGCTTTCAGTCGGAGGGAGTCTCCCATCTGGTCTCGGCACGTCACGTGCGCAAATGCTTCTCAACTCGAAGTCGTGGTAGACTGTCGCCTTTTCATTTGACTACCATTCTGTGCATATGGCGAATACTCATTGATGAATAAAACACATCAGGACTCGTTGTCTGGTCCAAAATGCTGCACTTCGCCAAAAGAGCACCCGGCCTGGCGTTGGGCGCTTAAACCCTATGGTCCTTCGAGGGCGCATCAAGGGGGTCTAATTCCTGGCTTCAAAGATGTTTCTGGCTCAAATATGAAGCGTACATGGTCAGGGAATGCCTGGGGCATGAAAGTCTTTGGTCTAATTTTTTTGGTTGACACCTTTTTGTGTTATTTTATTTCGACAACTCCGGGAGCTTAGCAGATATGAAAAATCGACACCAAAGAAATTGTTCATTATTCAATTAACTATCAATTCCGTCATCTCCGAGGGCGAACAGGGTACTCGATCCTGTGGTATAATCCTTCTGGTGCTGGTACCACGTCGTCAACCAGAGGGGAGCATAGCCGAGCGCAGTGCTGTCCCGGGTTGGCGCTATCTGTTGCGATTTGCTCACTATTCGATCTCCGCCACGGTCACAGAGGTATAGACGCTTGCACGCGCGCTTCCTCGCTTAGGCCGGCGCTGCCAATCTCCAGGTGATATGCTTGCGCATCTTCCCAGCCTACTGCGAACTACCACCTTCTCGGGCCCAGGCACCCTCCTTTGAGAGACGAAGCTACATCTTCTAGCTGCTTTCGTGTCTTCGACCAAATGATGTCTCCATGGACTGCATGGGTGTGGTAGGTTTGGTCGGCATCTCGTCACACAGATGCGCCAGTTCGGAATTGAATCTCTTCGGTTGCGCTACTGCCCGCGACGTGTATAAAAGCTGCGACTCCACCTTGCTCTCGCCTCTAGCATCCCTAGCTTACCGACCGCCTAGTTGGGCCCCTGGGCACCCGAACCCCCTCACCACCGCACAGAGACACGCTCGTTAACCCACTCAACCTACCTGCGCAACGAACGCTACCATGGCCGTAACCCAGTCTAGCGCACCCCTCCTTCCAGTCAACATCTCCGAATCCCCCCTCCTCTCCGGGAGTAGCCTGCTCCCCGAGGAATTATTCACGACGCTGGCCGGACCCCTGCCCACGATTACAATCGGCCCTTGCTCGCCCTCTTCCCTGCACCTCGAACCCAAACCACTGGCCGTGGGATTCAGCTCGACCCGTCCTTCCCGCCGCAAGGGCAGCCTTCTCCCGAAGCTCGCCCTGCCCCCGCTCGCCGCTCTCGCGCCATCCTCCGCACCCTCAACGCCCACCTCTCCCCTAACGCCGATTTCGCCCTCCTCCCGCATCCCGCCGAAGCAGGTCATCTCCCTGCTCGACCTCCTGGAGGCCATGGAGAACGATGTTGCGACGGAGGTGCAGCGCGTCCGCCTCGGCATCCAGGAGGCACGCACGCTCGTCCAGGCCTGCCGGGAAGACAGCGCTGCGAGGGAGAGCGCAAGACAGCGGCGGCTGAAGCTGAAGAAGGAGCGGTACCAGTAGACGAGGGGGGAGTGCAGGTGATAATTGGGATTGGGGCTTCCTTCCCATCTCGTCAGACTCTGGGACTCTGTTGGATCTCGTTTTGTATGTGCTACGTTCGTTTTGGCGTGCAATGTGAACGGTGTACTTCCTGCTGACTAGGAGAACGGATGACACGACATGGTTACTGCTTAACCTGCCGCAGGGGATCCAGAAGCTGGCAGTGCATGAACGTCATGACGTCACAACACACTGTTTGAGGACGTGTTTTGCAACGCTTCACGGAGACAAATGCTAATGCTTCCACTAATCATGCTTTTACAGGGCAGGCCAGAGGAGTGTAATGCACTGCGATGCATCAATGTATGAAGTTGACGAGGCAATTCTTCAAGTCCGGCTCGTCATCCTCGGTTTCAAACGACGAAGCGTTCGTCGAAACTTGCAGGACCTGTCGATCATCCGTGCGAATCCCGATTGGCACCATGCGCAGTAGGCATGATTCCTCTTCCACTTGGCCGATCTCTCGCACTCCACGCCCTTGGGGTACAATATCGTAATGCGGTGTGCATGCCTGTCGGATTTGAGAGGATCAAGCAATTTTCTTGTCGTTGCTGGGAATGTTGTTGACATGGTGTCGTGATTGCAGAGAACAACGACCGGAGGCCCAATTTCCGAGTTGACCGACGCACTTCGAACTATGTACTTACGAAGCAACGGTATCGATATAGTTAGGTATCTCTAAACGCCTGATTATCGTGAGGTCGTAAGGCGCAATACAGTGCGTAAAGTGTCAGATGTCGTGGCAGAATCCTACATCGCTCCTGCGCCATTATCGCGCAAACAGGGCTCCGAGCGGTCACGAGTCAAGCAGGCCGGAAATAAGGCACGCCAAACAATACGCGAGCTCACTGGATGGTGACCGTGAGGAGGGTCACTATGCCGTCGACCGCGATACCGTGGTTTACGCCCTCGGAGCCGGGGGCCATAAGCCCGGTAATGTTCCGTGCGGTGGTCGAGTACGTCACCCCGCCGTAGCTCGTCGTCCCGAGTGCGCCCTGAACGAGGGAGTTGCGGCCGATGTCGTAGCCGTCGGGCACAATGTCGTGGTTGTCCGTCGCAGGCTCCTCCTTGGAGACACTAGAAGAAGTCTCAACCAGGTACAAGAAGACGAGGAAGAGGACGAAGCAACGCCTCATCAGCTTCAGTCGAACAAGAAGGGCATGCATAGACCCACGCAAGGAAAGCCGCCCCGCTGTCGGCGGTGGGCCCGTTCTGGAAGTACACGCGAAAGTGGTTGCCACCGATGAGGGACTCGAGGCAAGTGCCCGCACCGGCGCTGCCGTAGTCCTGGCGGAGCTCAACGGTTTGGTTGACCGGACCATGGCCGTCGCCCAAGTTTGCGGGAAAGGGATTGCCGATGTGGATGCCGAAGCATTCTGTCGAGCTAAACGGGCAGATGCAGGTCATCACAAGTCAGACGTGCTTGCATGTGGACCTCTGCGAGCAGAGGCATACAATCCGATGGCTCTTGCATAGTTGATCAAGCCATCCTCGTTGAGGACGGCAGAGGAGCTGAGCCCGGAGATGATGACCTACAGTGCCAAAAAAACGTGGGGGTTAGATAAGCCAGGTAGAAGTATGCGGATGGGAACATGCATTCAGAGGCTCCCCGAGTCCGTTACCGGTGTCGACGAACATGGTCCCTCCACCAGCCGCAGGGTCGAAGTACGCAGCGGCACGTCTCTGAAGGGCTGCCCCAGAGGCGGGCGGGGCGACGAGGAGAGCAGTAGCAAGAGTGATCGCAGAGAATTTGAGGGCGAACATTGTTGCTGTGAAGGGCGTGCTCGAGGGGGAGAGATCTGAGGAGCAGACGGCTGGCGGACGATGGTGGCAACGACGGAACTATATAACTCTTGGCCTCCATGATGAAATACAGTTGCGCGCGCATGAGAGCGGGCTGACGGAAACGCGAATCTGGGAAGCGACTGGACGCACGAGCTCGGGAGCACATGCTTTGGGGGAGAGTGGCGAGGAGAAGGGCAGCAGGTATGGAATACTCAGCGCCGAGTTACGGTACAGATCTAGAAATAGCCATCCCCATGTGACCCTGCATCGGTGCCGGTCAAGGGGGTCGAAGACGAGTCTGCACGAAAGACATAATGGCCAAGTTGTGCAGCTGGGATGGCGTGAATGGGTCATGGCGAACGGGTAACAACGAGCGCCGTTGGACCAATCGCCACGACAAAAAGCTCTATCGGAGATAGACGCCCAGTCATGGGACGAGAGCGCTTTCCTTTCGGGGCTGCCTGGGCATGCTGCTCTGCTTCTCGACTACGTTTCCACATGACTGCACGCACTTCTCTGTCGGCCACGTTCGTATTGCCAGAGCCTCGCTGCGACGCCACCTGCTCAGCTCGCCCACGTTCATCATACTCCTTCGCTACCAGCCTGAGAGTCCGGTGCCGTGGTTCATCTAACGTGGTTCGTAACCGAACAACATTTCAAAGTTCAGTGTTCCACCAAATGGCCGACGCACGAATATGACACTATTCGACGTCCATGGCCAAGGACGACGGATGAGTGTATCCGAGTATAGCCCATCAACATTTGCAGGGCTGTTGGGTCCAGTGTGCTCCGAGTTCTACAGTTGTTGCCATTCGAGTGCTGAACAGCTATGGAGAGGCTATGAAGCAACTGGCTGATCGTTCTAAAGAAGGGTCAACATCCAGGGTCATGAGAAGTCTGTCAGAGTCTCTGATGCTATCAGCCACGCACCTTCTCGAATACCGACGTCTCTGGAGACCATAAATACACAAGTAGAGTCAGCACGGTGCTTCGAACGTTCACCGACACCAACATGGACACTATGATGACCCTCACCGGTGTCTGATCCTAGGCGCTTAGCACAAAAAGGCACACAGATTCAACGTGTTCCTTGACACAACAAGACGCTGCTATATCGTTTTCCCGGTCCAGCCTCGTCTAGACTTCGACCCCCGGATGCAATACACACCACAACCGTTCCGTGATTCAGAAGAGAAAACAACGCCTATTTGGTGTGGTCGGTACGCCCGTCACAATGACCTCATGACGAACACTCACCGTACATAGATGCAATGTACTCCAGCTATTGAACTCCTGGATGTGACCAAGATAGTCCCGACGGCGGAGGGATCTGTACCGAACCTAGTTGTGTCCGGGTCAGGTCGGTAGACAAACTGTTCGAGTAGATAGCTATTTATGGTAACCAACTTTGGAGAACCCAGCAAATCCGGCTTCCATTACCTCTGCATTACGTGACTGTCCGCCAGAGAAATCCATGGGGCGCGCCCTCGCTGTGTCTGGTTGGTGTGCTTGGCCGTGGAAGAAAGGCGGGCTGGCTTTGGCTGGCTGGATGAGAGGGCTGGGATGCACGGAAGAGGGGAGGCGTCTATTCGGAGCTCAGCTGTGATGGAGCCGCTGCGAAAGGCGATGGCGTGTTGGGGACATCCAAGCGTGACAGGAGCGTCACAGTCACCGAGCTGACTAGGTTCGTTTCGCCGCATTTGGTTTCTTGTCGGTGCAAACTCACGTCCCCTCCTGCTCTTTGTTCTCCCCCGACAACGCCACCCCCTCGCCACACCCCTGCCGCTTGTCATTCTCCCTCGCCTCCTCAATCCTCACCGTCTCTCTTCCCCACCCATCCAACGCCTCTCATGCTTGCCATCGTTTGATCTCAATCGCGGCGTTTTTCGGAGGACATACATCGGACAAAGGTCAGGATACCCAGTACGTCCATTTCTATTATATGTCTTTCAGGGACAGTATCCATGGCGCACCCAAACTCCGCTCAGGCATCTCACAAGACACGTTATGGCGGATTCACCACCGGGGACCGACTCTGCGAACGAGTCGGCTGACGATGGACAACTCACCATTAGAATTCCCAACCCAAAGATGTACATGGCACGCCAATCACAGTGGAAAGGCAGGAGGGGGAAGCCGCGGTGTGACCATTGTCGTTTAAATAATCTCAAGGTGCGCCAGTGGCTCTACCCAGGAATGTCCATTCTCATGGGCGGCTAGTGTGACCGTGTTCTCCCTACGTGCAACCACTGCTCATGGGCTGCTGGCGGGCGAGAATGCAAGTACACCCCGCTCCCTACCCCTGCTCACCGTGGCATTCCAAGGTGCGACAGGTGTCGATTGAAGAACCTCAAAGTATGTCCTGTTTGTGCGTCGTCTCGCTTTCATATCCCCAATATTTTCCCCAAAAGTGCGACCGGAATCTTCCTGTCTGCAACCACTGCAGAGAGGACAACGAGACAGATTGCAACTACACCCCGAAGAAGAGGCACAAAGTCCCCTCCGATCACGGGCCGCAGGCCAACCGTCCAGTGATGCCTTATGCTAACAAGACCGCATCTTTCCTGGTGAATGAGCATGGGCAGGAGGAGAAGATGTCCCCATCAGGCGGCTCCCCGGGCGGGCCGTCATCCGCTGGTGTATACGAGGGTGAGATTCGCACTGAACCTCAGATACGACAATACGTACCACCGCATCCCCCGCCACCAGGTGGTGCACCCATCGACGAAGACACGCCAATGGAGCAGGACCCAGACGGGTCGTTCCAACAAACAGGGCCCGATGGCTCCTTCACGTGGGTGCGTTCAGTTAAGGCTTGGGAAAACCTTATTCCGGTACTAAAACGTCGTCGCGTTGTGCCGGGCGCAGGGCATGATAGTGACAACGCCACATGTCGACCCGTGGATGCATACATCGTTTGTTCCGCTACCAGACGTCGTCATTCGTGGCCTTCGGGCGGTGAACGCCATCGAAATGCCCTCGCGGCACCAGTTCGAAGAAGCGCTGGCCAAGTTCCTGCAAGGACTATCGACTGAGCTTCGCGACACTGCGACGTTCACCACCGAGTCGTACGCGGAGATTGCAACCGCTGTGCAGGAGAACCGTATATCGTCGCTGCCCTCGCGATTACAATTCTGGGCGACATGCCACCATGCACGGAGCGGGTCCGCCAAGCGGCATCTAGTCCTTCTCCCGCGCGATGCGTTCTACCACATGAACCGCGAGGACGAGGAGAAACTCAGGCTGAACTACATCATGCAGGCGGACGGAGAGGAGAACAGCGAGAGCGCGAAGAAGCTCGCAGAGAACGGCCTCAGCCCGCTACAGTCGGCCGCCGTCTTCGAGCGCGTCCCTGTCCAGAACCAACTATTCGACGTGCTGGTGTACACACATAGGAACCACGGCAGCTTTTCGACGATGCTGTTCGAGGCGCGCCGGATCGGGGTGGTGAGTGGCCCGGTAGTGGACGTCCGGCACGTGTGTGTATCCCGTGGCTGATAATGTGTTCGACACGCAGGCGACGATCACTTGGCCGATGGTGGAGATGTTCATCCGCCTCTGCCCGCTCTGCAAGTTACGCTCGAAGAACGGGACCGCAAGCGGCAATGGGCGAGCATCGACGGAAGATGATCCCCCCACGTATCGCGCGCCACCTCCGCCTGGGCCGCCCGTCATCAAGCGGTGACCTATCTCCGCCGGGTTGGCGGTCATGTCGTGTCGTATCATGTTCGGTTGCAAATGCTCTGTCACTATCCATGCTTGTTTCGTCTGCCTGTACCAGGCGTGCCACGTTGCGCCATCCAAGTATCTCTGGGACTCTGAAGTATAGCATAGCGGCGTCAGTGGGCTCGTTCTGGTCAGCTATCGTTTAGGGCTTACTGCGCTATGTCGTATGCATATGTCCGTGTATCGTGTAGTACCATTCCCATACGTTCCGACTCTCGTCATATATATCATATGCATTAATTCCGCTGACACCTACCGTCCAGTGTCCCGGTCCGTCTATACAATACTATCTAGGCGTGTGGCGCAGAACTACGTAAAAGCATAAAGCAAGGGGGGTATCCAACGTGACATGCACAAGCGATTACCAATGTCCTTATGGAAGCCTCTGCACGAGGATTGTGGTATCGTCCATCCATCGTTCTTCCATCTCTACTGTCAGACATCGGGACACGAGCTGAGTGTCCGACCCGCCTATGGCCTCCCTCAGCAGAGATAAAGCAAGGTGAGTTTTCGGACGACCCGAGTTCGGCCCGATGCTGGATCCAAGAGCGCGGCCGATGACCTGAGTCCACTCGTCGGCCATCTCCTGGGGGGTATATCCGTCATACATATCGGTAAGGCCGTCCGAACAAAGGATTAAGGCGCGCTGCGACGGAGCGCCGGAGGTCCCTGCTCCAACGCTCAAGTCGACGTGGTATACATCCGGGGTGCTGGAGAGATATGGGGGTGAGCGGATTCTGGGCACGTGTGGTTCCATCAGCTCGGGGGACAGCCAATCCGCGTCCAAATGCCGAAACACGAGCTCGGCGTAGGCGGCGGGAAGCTTCAACCACACGTCACCCAGAGCTGCGGGGCGGACGGTCAGCACAGAACCGGGTGCGGGCGCAGAGCTGGGATGACGGAATGCGAGGAACACGCGGCGGCGCACCTCTGGTCGGGGCGAGGAAGCCCAGAACTCTGTTGTTCCACGCGCAATCGCTTTCTCCTGGGTGTTCTGCTCGGATGCGCTGCAATTCGCCGGGGTTGCTCCCGTTGTGAATAGAGTTGAGGACGCGGCTGCCCCAGTGGCCGGATCGATCCTGTTCCGCTAGAACTAAGTTTGTTTGTCAGCGACGCGAGGGCGATTCGGGGCTCCAGCGTGGCAGAAGACCTACCCGCGACGCAGTCGCCTACGTTAGCGACCCACAGATGCCTTCTGCTTGGATCCACGAGCGTCACCAACGCCGTGGACCCGCCGAAGGCTCGCGCGATCTTGTGATAGCCCGAATTCTCGCCGCCCTTGTCGTTGACGCGATTCTTGGCGTGCGTGGGGTCCAGTCTTCGGAGAGCATCTGGCTCTCTGGGGAAGAGTCCGATAAAGTCGGAGACCAGGGTGTGGTCGATGTGCAGCAGTGCCTGTCTCAACAGGCCAGAGACGAGTGACGGGAGGGCAGATGGTGATGGGCAGGTGCGCAACGAGGCATCGAGCAAGCTTTTGAGGTAAGGGCCGAAGCGCGTCGAGACGAAGTCGACGCAGTCGTGGTTCATGTGACCTGGGACGAGGCCATCGGATCAGATGTCAGTGCACGCATGCGGTTATGCGACGCCGGCTCTGTGGCCCCGCACCGTCGAACACCGCGGCATACGTCCAAGTGCCGCCGCCCGGGAGCGCCCACTCCTCAACTCGGTGTCGGTCCTGGCTTCGGGAATGCCATGTCTTGCAAGGCTGGAACGAGATGCTGTCGACCGTCCCCGCGCCCGACGTCTTTGGCCCCGCCACCTTCTTGAGCTCCTCCGACACCGTGGGCTCGTCCAGCATCCGGTACGTCCAGCGCTCGTCCCCGCCGCGATCCATGTCCGTGAGCGCGAAGTCCTTAACCTCATCGAGGGCGCGCAGCTGATCCGAGCTCGTCGCGGGCGTGAGGTTAATGACCGGGGGATGGACCATGGCTTGGCGTGCTGTGTTGTGGCTTAGCGTGCAAGCAAGGGAGAACGATAGAACGGACGGACTGATTAGCAGAGGGCCCCACCGCCATGGGTCTGAGTTCATGCGAGCATTTAAGGCGGTGGGAGATTGATGTGGGTAGGGGGACCGCATCGCGAAGGCAGGAAATTCCTCGCCACACGCGGTGGTCCGGGGAGTGGCCGTCCTCAGGAATCCGTGGACCTTTCCTAGTCTTCTCTACGTGGGATCGGAGCGCCGGACGCTCTGACATTGAGTGACTGCGCTCATGATGAAGAAGGCGACCATGAACTGATTGACATCACGCTCCGGGCCCTCAAATTTCCTCAAAGCTTGTCTCATACCCGTCCACAGTACGCCCGCATCCCTCCACCGCAGTCTAACATGCCTGCTCCGATACATCCCCATATCGAGAGGCGCTCGACTAGCACTCATTAGCCGGTCCCGATGCAGAAGTTCGCGCGAGTTGCTGCCCGCCCATTGCGCAATGCGGCCCCAGTGCGTGGGGGAAAATACACAGACTTTAGACTCCAATGAGGTCTAAATTACCTTGTTATGATAGTTTGAAGTGTTGGAAGCTTGGGGAATTGTGCAATCAGTCATGTGTGTGAAGCTTGTTCAAGTTGTTGACACTTTGTCTCCATCATCGTAATACCCATCTAAGATCATGAATATGTGTATTATGCTACCGAGGTTTCAGTATTAAAGGATGCGAGCTTACGACGGACGGGTATGAGACAACTTAATACTGTCAGGCGTTTCCTGGAGAAGAACCGGGGTCCTGCGTGAGAAGCCGAACCGTGCGTGCATCTTACCCGGCAAATGAATGCCGGTTGTCTTCCCGAGGAGAACCATGCTGCGTCATGGGCTGTCAGGAGGTCCCGCGGAGGGCATCGTAGAACCGTCACGCCTAGAGGCAATCTAGGTTGCCGGAGGTCCATGAGTAACTGACGATAATACGGTGAAATGTAGAACAGAGCCCGAACCTGTTCTCAGGCCGACGGGTAGAGGTATCCAGGGTGTGGGTGTTCCTCGGTCGCTTAGCCGTTGACGTTCATCCCGCAGCTTCCTTACCGAGAACCTCGTGTCCTGCGCTGTCCATCCGCCACTTGCACCCACTCCTGGCATACTTACCGTCCGCCCCCCCCCCTCCGTCCCCCAAGATGCATGAACCATTTCGCGGCTTATCTATCCATCAAGGACCTGTCTCCGTCGTGGCGTTGCTCCAGTATCAAAATTCGCGCTAACCCGGACTGGACGAGCTGTGCAGGGGTTTGCCGCCCCCATCGACGGTCTGCGGAGGGGCGGATTTGATCTGTCACTGTCAACACTTCGATAAAGTGAGGTTCACCAGCACGCGCTCTTTCGAAGAACTCAATGTGCCAAATCCGAGAGGTTCGATGAATGGCGGACGACGGACTCTGACAGACATGTCATGGACCGTTCGCGACAGCGTGACGACGGAGGTTCAAGGAGCATGTGGTTCATGTTTCTTTCTTCTGTCATGTAGTTATGCATGGCATCTAAAATTCCGTTCAATAAAGTCCTCCATATGCCTCATGCCCCGTCACGACGGTATGGCAGAGAACCAAACGACTCGCCCCCCCCCCGCACTTCATGGAAGCTCAGCGCATGATATCAAGGGAGGCGCAACATCGCGCTCCGCGGAGTCCGGTACGTAAGCGTTGCCTTCGCTCGCCGACGAGCAATGGAATGTCCACCATGCAACGTTGGGACGCTCGGAAGGACATGCAGGGACTCAATACGGCACTGAGCAGCTGAGCACGCCCCCTACCCCTACGCCGCCTTAGGCGGGCGGCGTATAAGTATTTCGGGGGGGGGGGGGCAAGCCACCTGTCTGACAGATCTAGCCCAGGTCCAAGAGCAGAGCATCATGACGAGAAGATGAAGAACAAGAGAACAAGATTGTGCTCGTGCCCTCCTCGGCTAGCCTCCCCGGGAATTCCCCCAGAACGGGCGGCACTTCCGGGGCGACGCAGCTCAGGATCGGGATCAGGTCATTGGTTGAGAAGACCATCACGTATGACCAGGGTTCAAGAAACCTGGAAGAAACCCAACGAGACAGCGCGGCGCGCGGGCAACGCTCACCTGAATGCACATCTCCCCGCTCGCCGTAGCGGCAGCTGCATGCGCCGTAGTCGTTCTATCAGCCCGGGGCAGGGATTCTAGCGTCCCCGCGTGAACATCCCGGACGCTTCGATCGATGCTTCCTGTTGCCTCAAGGTGTGGCTCGTCCATCCGACGACCCTATGCATCACGATTCGTCCCCGGGCAGGGTGCAACCGAATACGGCTGCGCGATGGTGAGCGCCGCCCCCCCCCTCGCGTGTAGGAAGACGCGTCCGTATGCTGCAGGTCACGGTATGATCACAGCTCGAAGTTATTCTTCTGCGGGCCGATGTGCGTAGTGGGAGACCAACATGCATTCGCATTTCCGATCGCCGCCGGGCGTGAAGTCCTCACATGCCCCGAAGACCGGCATACTGAAGCTCGATCCCTGGCCGGACACTCCGTCCAAGGCGTGTTTTTGGTGCAGACCGAAACAGGCGTGCGGGGTGATATAGTGATACCGTCTGTCATGGATCTGCAGGAACCACAAGGGGCAGAAGGCGTCATAACCCCCCTCCCCTGGACGACATTCCGACCATGATCGCAACTCGAAGAGCGGCGCGCCGAGAACGTCGACTGAATCACTTTTCGAAACGAGGAGTGTGGCGGCGCCGAGTTTGTCCCGTGTCGCATTTTGCCGTACTGGGTCGTTACATACAACATCGTATGGCGCCGCTTCGAGCCCGACATCGAATAGACTTTAGTCCGTTCTGTACCGAGACCATATCCGCTCCGCCACCTTCCCGACCTAAAGGTGCTGAGCCCCAAATCGCATTAGATTGCGACTAGCGTCCACGTTCTCTGTAGACTTGGGACAATCACGAGGGCCTAGGCTATACCGCGGACGATGATCGGCGCAAACGTAAGCGTAGATTTTGGCGGGGGGAGCGCGGGCTTTGTTGGAGTAGAGGAGCGGAAGAACGGGAAAATAGTGTCGCACCTATGACGACGACGCCGTCCGGAGTTCGAAGCTCGCGAACGCGAGATCGTAGCCTCCAAACTCGTAGTTAATCTTGTCCGTGCGCTTGTACAGCCCTGCGCCGGTCTCAGCGCACTGGGCCTCGCCCTCGCCCTTCCGTCGAGCCTGAGGATACATCAGAGCGGTCTTGAATGCACGCTGGGCGGCCTCAACAGCAGTCTCGCCCTCTTCTTCTTCAGCTGCGTCGTTGTCCTTGCATGAGATGAAGAGCGTGAGGGTAAGTTTCTCCGGACGGAAGATGTCTACCACACGGCGAATGAGCGTTTTTAGGTCGGGAACATCCGTTGGCTTGTTTGTCGGCTTTGTGGCGAGAGGAACGTTGCATTCGAACGACGCATACGACCAGCCGTCTTCCGGGGTGACGTGGATCGTATAGTACCCCTCTCCGGAACGAGCAGGGTTCAGTCCGGCATCGGGACGCCACTTGAGCAGGGCGTTGCACGAATAGCCACAGGGCGTGAAGGAGTAGGCATCTAGCGTAGTGATGTGCGGGGGGAAAATGTTCGCGATTCCAATCTCGGACGAGAGTGCGAGACCATCGGCCCGGGCGGTGATGTCCCCGTCTTCTGGACAGGATGCGCTGAAGAATGGGGCACGCCCTTCCGGCGATAGGTGGGTCATGAGGATTTCGATAGTATAGTCGGAAGCGATTGCATCGTCGGTTTCATCTTCTAGGGGTCCTTCAGGTCCGGTGTCTGGTGACGCATCGGAAGGTTTTGGATCAAGGTCATCCATCTCGTGCGAGATGGATTGCGGAGAGCTGGGCGCGGTATCCCCGTTGACGGAGATGCCTCCCCCAGGGGCTGTGAGGTAGAGGACCCAGTGGTCACCATTGACCTTGCCAACGGTGTAGGCGGCGCCGTTGGGGAAGAGGTTATCGAGGAACTCTATCTCCGCCCTCCATTCCCGGTGAGGGCCGTGCTGTCGTTCGGGAAACATAAAAGCCTTGCGCGAATAGAACAAGCGGTAGACAGTGGGGAAGCCTGCATCACGGGCAATGTCGAGTATTCGAGGCACTCCGAGGAGGTTAAGGGTTGTACCGCACGTCTTCAAGATGAGGCGATGGGGAGAGACGAATAAGGAGGATTCGCTACGGCCAACGAAGGGGAAGTTAGCAACACTGATCGCATTACACAAGCAAGGATATAGAATTGGGTACGTGGCGGTTGGGCGTTCGCACGCGCAAAACGCATTGCGCCACGCCCACGCTAAGTAAGGTCTCGCCCAAGAACAGCTCTCCAAGGCAGGAAAACGTCATCCAGGCGAAAGGAAGCGTGACCGAGGTGTATATGAAAGTAGCCGGAGACACACCTGAGGAGATATGCATCCATCTCTGTGCCTTGAACGACGGACAAAATTTTGCACTTGACGATGTCAAGCATGTCCTCCCAGACGGATTGAGGCACCTTTCTGAGGCCAAGCTTGCCGTTTGTGGTCGCGGGTATGTCTGCGGGGGAAGGCGCGAACCAGATCTCGAGGAGCTTTTCAGGTCCTTCGAAGGGACCGTTGGCGGGCTGATCAGCGGTGGGCATGGTGGAATGGGCACGCTATCTGTCTGGAGGGTGGTGGCGGGCGGCGGAGGGCTGGCTCTTTGGATGCATGAACTGGGGGTTTTAACTTTGAGGGCAAATGGGGAGAGCTGAGGGGCCCAGCTCTGCTGGATGGTAGAGGCGAGTCGGGCGGGAGGGTCTGAATGCCTTCGATCGATAACCGGTATAACCTCCGATAAGTAACTCCTTACCACAGGCCCTCTAAATGTTATCCCGTGGCGGTGTTCTGCCCCGGCTGTCCCCGGCCGCACCATGACGCGACGCTCTTCGCCGCCAATTCTCAGTCCACTCGCAAAGATCCTCGTCCTCCCGCGACCTCTTTCTTACCCCCCTCTCATCGTCGCTCGCCATTGTTTAGCCTCCTGGGCATGGTCAGAAGCTATCTCCTTCGATTTCCCGTCGTACGCGCTCTCACAAGCCGCGTGTCGCAACCGCTCCTCCCCCTCTCGACTCGGCTAGCACCACGGAGCGGCCACTCTGTCTCTGCCTCTAGACCTTTTTCCCATTTCCCAGCCCGTCTCACCTCTTCCCCGCCATCGTCGTCGCGAAACTCGGATGAGCCAGAGCCAGAGTCCCCTCATGCCATCCCTCCGAATGCGACGCTCTCCCAACGTCTCAAACACCTCATCAAATCATACGGCTGGTATGCACTAGGCGTCTACATCATCCTCTCCGCCCTCGACTTCTCCGTTGCCTTCGCGGCCGTAAACGTCCTCGGCGCCGAGCATGTCTCCAAGGTCGCCACCGAAGTCAAGGATTACTTCGCAGGCTTCATCCACTCAACACCACCCGAGCCTGGTCGCGAACAGATGGACCCCGCTGTCTCGCACGCGGCCTCTGGAGGCCACGAGGGGCTCATGGCTATGATTCTCCTGGCATACACCATCCACAAAACTCTCTTCCTCCCGGTCCGCATAGGCCTCACCGCAGCCATCACCCCCAAGCTTGTCCACTGGCTCCGCGCTAGGGGTTGGGCTGGTAGTGCCGGCGCCCGGCGCGCCGCGCAGCAGATGCGCGAGAAGATGAAGGAGAGGCGGGACGGCAGGGATTGACGTGGCGAGGCATAGTGCTCTCAAGGACATGGGTCTCATGGAGGACCTCGCCGCGCACTTTGGTGGGCGTGGTTGTAATCGTGCAGGTATGTGACATCACTGAAATCTGTTCCCTGTTGACCAAGCTGATATACTACAGGGCGGTCGGCAGTATTCGTACACCCATTGGTTATCTTACACGGCGAAGCCCCTAGACCTAATTGCCACCTCTCAGTCCAATCAAGCGGGGGGAACATCCGTATCTGTCGAGGAGAGACGACTCAGTGCAGGACCGGGCATCATTCTTAGTGTGCGTGCTTACCCTTGAGAATACCCTCCTTCACCAGCTCCTCAGGCTTTGGGCGTGCTTGAAGTGCATGTTCCAGCTTGTTCTGCGGGATTCATACTTCTGAGCATCCTGGACTTATCCGTACGATGTTACTCATCCGCACCTCGAGCTGTGAGCGTTGCAATTTCTCCTTCGCAGCCTGCAACGCCGGTGCGACGCTGTCATCTGTTCGTCGCAACCACGCTCATGAGTCTTGCGCCACAGCGCCTAAATCCAAGGACCCACCTTTGAGGATGTTTCTCTCAATGAGCTCGTGCTTATCCGGACGACATGCGAGGTTCTTCTCGAGCATCTGTGCAGTCTGGGGGTCGATAGACACCTTGCGCTCTGGTTTGGGCTTCTCGGGAGGGGTAGGGACGGCGGCCTCGCTACTGGCTGTGTTGGGTTGCGGACATGCATGGTTTCATGATCCAGCATAAGTTGTATGCCCTACGAAAGCGATAAGTGAATGTTACGCACACATGGTACAAGGTTGTCAGCGCAGAAGATGTTGGGTATGAGCTTGGCGGTCTGGGAGCGCAAGTGATGGAGGCAGATCGGGGATGGTGGCTCTACGTTTATATAGTGCTAACATGCCCAGATCGGACCCAGACCCGTGACTGCTCTCCACTGCCACCATTGTCTCGAGCGCGCATGTCCGTCTGAGTGTGCAGTTTTGGTAGACTAGACCTCTACATTAATTGGACTTGGGCCATAATAATCCAGTCCAGCGCGAGGCTGGTGGTGAACGTGCGTACCCAGGCCAAGGTCCAAGTCCTGTCGAAATGCATTAAGCGCCTATGGTCGTCTGCATTAATTAGATCTGTATGAGTCTGTATGCTGTGACTTGTATCCAAGGCATACTTCGCTGCCAGGCGACATATTACTGTATGTATGCATGTTCTCTCAAAAAGCTACATAGTATTCGGATTTCACACCCCCAATATTAGACCGTGGTCCTGGTGCCGCGATATTTCGGAAGAATCCTGCCAGCGGTGTCACGGTTTGTCGTCGTGACGTCATAGCATTCACTACGGCAAACGTAGGGGGCTGTAGGTACCCGTTTACCATCTGATCCTATAGGTCGGAAAGAATCGCAAATCAACCATGTACTCCTAGAGAAGTGTAGGAGAGCTCGCATTCGGTTCATGCATCGAGGCAGCTCGTCGTCTAGCCTCGGTCGGGGTGCCTACTGCAAGTCTTGAGACCTTGAGAGGACAACACTAGTAAAAGAAGTACTGCATGCATGTGATTGCTCCATTTCCCCGACAGCTATGTAGAGACCAAGGTATAAGTGTGGGAGGGGTGCTGCAAATGCGTGTAAGGGGCAATGTGGGTGGTATTTTACAATGTATGGTGTATGTGCGTATCAAATGCAGGTACAAGCCGATCCAAACGGACTGGGTGCAGGAAAGTGGAACTTGCGGAGGCGACCGTTCTATACAGGATTGCAGGGAGAATTCGAAAAAGAAAACAGAACCGTATGTAACCTGACAAGTGTCATATTGGGCAAAGCGGCTGGCCAACGTCGTTTACGCGCATGCCTCGACCTTCATGGCGTCCATGGCCACCCACTCGTCCCACCGCACCTCGTCGTCCGATGTCTCCTCGAGCTTTGGTTGCAACAGCTCCTCGTCGTCCTCGTCGGCGTGCGCATCCACGTCGCCTCGCACCTCCGCCAGCCACCGCTCTTCCTCCTCGGCGACCTCCTCGACTGTCCGCCGGCGCACGCGCGAAAGGATCGCGTCGAGCGCCTTGAAGTTGTTGTCGTCCGCTGCGAACTTGCGATGTCTCCGGGTGATGATATGCTGCATGTGTGGGGTTCTTTCATCAGCAATGTGCCGAGGCCAGAGACACAGGATAGACATACCTCACGGAAGTCCTCGAACTTCTGCCGGCAGCATTCGCAGTAGCCCGGCTTCGAGCCCTCCTCACGCTTCGGGAGTTTGAGGGTGCTCATGCTCTTGCTCTTGCGTACGAACTTCGCGCGGTCGGGGATCATTGTCGGCGGGCCCATCACGTTCTCCTTGTTCTCGCGATCCGTTGGTGGGGCGGTTCCAGTGTTGGTGGAGGCGGCCGCCGACGCGCGACGATTCATGGTGATCTGCTGGGCAATCTTGTCCTTGAGCGCGGACGTGACGGCAAGTGAGCGCAGGAGGTCCCCCGCCGCAGACGTGCCCGTCGTCGACGCGACCCGCACGCTGTTTCCAGACGCCGCCATGTACGCGGCAGAGGCGAGATACCCCGACGCATGCACGGACTCGCCTTCGGCGTGACTCTCCTCCGGGAAGTCCGCATCGAGATCGACAAGGCCCTTGCCCGGGGCTTGGAGCGAAGCGTCGGGATACGTTGCGCGGCGCTGAAGGTTCGTCATCGACGCGGTCCGGCGAAGGTCGTGCTGGTGCTGCTGTGCGCGCATGCGGACCTCCTGCGCTCTGCGTTTCCGCTCGTGCTGCACGAGACGCGCTTTTCGGCGGGCGCGCTCTTCGCGCCGGTCGAGCTCAGCCTTCTCTTGCTTCTGCCGTCTGCGCTCTTCTCGGTCGTCGTACTCGAGGAAGGGACCACGCGCTCTTGGATGGCAATGGAGCACAGGCCATGCTCCTTTCTCCTTTCCCTCCCTAGTCCTCTGGATCGGATACTCCGCAACGGAAATGGTGGCAAGCTCCTGCTTAAGGTCCTCTACAAGCACGAAATAACTTTCCTTCGAAAAATAGCTGAAGTCGTGGCGCCGCTGGGAAGGGTCACGTTCGCTGGTCGTGCCGTGCAGTCGTTCTGTCTTCAGGAGGTGGGCGAGGTTGTGTTCCTTGGAGGCACGCTGGGCAGCTGTAGGAAGATGACCAGATGCGGAAACGCGGGGCGCGTCGCACCGATCGAGGATATTGTGAAGCTTTGTCGCAGACCAGATCTTCATGTTGAAAGACTGAGCCTTCTGAACTAGAGTCTCCACCTTCGTGTTGGTCGATTGAGCGCTAGAGGAAGAGAATAAGGATGACGGAAGAATGCAAGATGACAGCCAATGGAACGTACCGGCCCCGTAGTTTGATAGGGCTCGCAAGGAGACCACCAGTAACGGCGGCGGCAGAAGCTGACCCGGCTCTCAAAATCTCTTTCTCCTTGTTCTCCTTGTCATCGACATCATGCAGGGTAATAAAATGCGTGATGTCTTTCGAAAAGAAGTCGTCGATCCTCTGTACGCATGAACCCACGCGACCGCCAACCACACGAATACGCGACAAAGTTCAGACGATCGTTCAAAATGAAAGCCCACGCAACTCACCGCGCCCATGAATCCGACCCGCTTCTCGAGGTGGATTCTGATCGACGCGGTCTCCGGGTTGCCGGAGTCGAGATCGAAGTAAAAGACCCAACTAGGGAAAGCACGACTGTACTTGACCTTGAACTCCTCTTCTCGCTGGAGTCTCTCCTTCTCTCGTCTCCGCTCCTTCTCCTTCTTGGCCTCCATACGTGCCGCAGCGGCTGGGGTTGGCGACTCTTGGACGACGGGTGCGCTCGGCGTTGTCTTGACGCGCTTTGAGCTGTGACCGGTGGGGGTGTCTGCAGGCTCCGGGGACAGGGGCCGCTTGAGAGCGACGGAAGACTTCTTGAGGATGGTTCGGCATGGAGATATGGGCATGCCGGTGTTGTGCTGCTGAGGTCGTGTGGCTAGGGGGTTGCGGGGGAGGGGAGCGGCCGTGGCCATGCGTGTGAGAGGAACGGGACACAGGTGAGAGCGTCCGTGGATGATGCCTGCGATGGTGAGATATGCAAGAAGCACGATACCGAGGGAGGTGAAAGGAGGCTGAGGGTGACAAGGAGCGTGGCGGAAGGCAAAAGACGGCGGACGAGGGCGACGTGAGGCCGGGTGGAAAGGCGCGTGACGGAACGATCTGGTTCATCAATCCAAACAAATAACGCGTGTTTGCGACGCGACGCGACCTTTTCTCAGGCGCGTCTCTCCGTCATGGAATTGTCGTCGAATAATTGTCGTCTTCAGACTGGTGGAAGACTGCGAGGGGCTTTCAGCCTCATGGAGACGGGCAGAGTCTCTTTTCCGCGGTGGCATGGGGTGAGAACCAGAAGACATGTACTACAGGTATGATACTAGGTCTCGCATGATTGGGAGATAGCAAACGACAGGTTCTTATAATCGTTTCTTCGAACGTATGTTTTGGACGAAATATGTCAACCAGGCTAGTGGTTTGATCGGAACGCAGCGGCTTGAGGCTTGGCCACAGTTGCCATAACTTTGCCACACTGCGTATCGGAGCGCCTCCTCCGATCGTGCCGAGGTCATTTAAACATCTCACGACCCACGTGACCGCGTCAGACCCATCAACCGCGACGCGTCCATGAACACGTTGGTGCAGTAGATCCCCAGGACCACATATCTCTGGCCAGTGCTAGATTCGAGGTAAATTTACATTGTATTGGTGCTGTTAACAATGCCTGTTTGAATATGTATTCTTTGGAAAAAAAAAAACCTGGCAAAGCTGACCAGCATGGAACCCTCTGACAAGCCCGTGACGTCACTAGGTAGTCACATCTTTGAGTCACGGACCGGCCGAAACAGGCGACGCGCTCATTCGGGTCACCGTCCTGCATCTCAACTATTCCTTTCCCTCGGTTTGCAATGTCAAGTCATGCTACAAACTTAGAACCGACCAGGATGCCCTCGCGGTTACTGCCCCTCGACCCAACCACGCCTTCAGACGATGCAGGCAGCACTGTGATCGCCCTCCCCGAGTTGCCTCCACGGTTCTTCGTACCCCGTCTAGATGACAAGCCACAGAATCCGATCATGGATACCCTGCGCATCTTACAGAAGACATCATTACACAACTCATTCACTCCCGCCCCTCCTGCACCACTGCTGCCACCGGAACTTGCGATCCTCTCTGGAGAGTTCTTGAAAGTTGCACAAGTGAGCCAAATCCATCTCGAAGATATCTGGCAATCAGCTGCTCTGCGCAAACACGGGCATACGGTGAGCATCTTGTGAACTCATACAACGACCTGCTATGAAGATGTAGACCCCTCCCAGAATCGTGTCCTTTCGTGGGATGCGCTTCGCCCATCCTTTAACACGAGCGCGGATCCTTCCCCCTTCCTTTCGGAACAGTCCACCGACAGTTTCGCATCCGCTAGGTATCAGTAAGTGATATACTGTCTGTCCATATCGCCGATCTGTCCTTGACGCGGTGCTAGCCTACGCCCACCAATTCAGGATCCCAACCTACATCTCGTGTACATACGGGTCCCAGAACTGTTTCAGTCGCTTCTCCTTACCGTCAACGGAACGTCGTCCCATCTTCATATATGGGATCCAATTCTTCAAAGGTTCGTATTGAGGGGTCTTCAAGAGCAGCAGAGAGGTCACATTGTGATTGTGGGCAAGGACGAGATCGTAAGCGCAAGGTGAGTTTTACAGCCAGACCTCAGGTCCGTACGTTGACTGGAATCAAGTCTTTTGAAGCGCTTTCTCACTATCGGCAACCTTATGAGACGCTTGGAGATATTGACGGAAACTCGATCCATGAGGTGCGTGTCAATCGCTTGTTCTACGTTGGGTGTTTGTGTCTCAAGGCTGTACACGCATCCACGCGCAATAGTCGACATCGTTCAACCGACCATCCAACTCCAGCTCTCCACGCATTCACTCATGCGCTCTCCTCCATATTGGCTTTTCTACGAGAGACTGCAGAAGTTCTTCCTCCGAGCATGGAAAGGAATCGGGGGACTGATTTCAGGTTAGTTGCATTGTGGACCAAGTATGAAGATATGGAGTGTGTGTTGCAGGCTCTTGCTGCTTTGTGTGGCCGGGTATGTGCATATATGCGCCAAATTCCGTGGCAGTCGGTTGTCTTAAATATCTTCTAGGAAGAGTCTGTGAATCCGATGAACTTCGACCCTATTCCGACGGCAGCCACTGCGCTTCTCTCCACCATCTATCGCCACCTCGCCAACCATTTTGAGCGTTCATCGCCGCAAGTTGTGACCGCAAGCCTCGCGTTTATGCTCACCACGACGTCGCGGGGATATATGCAGTCACTATGCGCATCTGTCGGATACAGCACGCCGCGGTCCCAAGTCCTCACGGCGTTCACAAGGTCGCGCATACAATCCCATGACCGTCTTCCCTCGGGTCCGCTCCTTGACGACGAGTACGGAGCCGACCGCTCAGAGGACGACCCAGAGCTGGATGCGGACGGGTTTCCAGAATTCATACAGCCGGAAGTGACCGAGGTCTTCACGCGTTCGAGGAAATCGCTGGTGCTCCTTCGCGCGGCCGATGCCGACCATCCGCTTTTGACGAGCAAACGTCTGCACCCGGAGATCGAGTGGCTGTGGACCGAGGACCAGCTCGACAACTCGGACGACGTGCTCGCATTCAGCAACGACCCAGCTCCAGCTCAATCGCGGGCCGAGGACGAGGTCAGACACACTTCGACATCCCCTGCCGCCGACGTCTTGAGTGGGTTCAAAGTGTTTGACTTGTTACCTGGTGAACCCAGCCATACTTCGAGCACCAAACCAGGCACGAACCTGCTATCCACCGCAAACTCTACGGCGACCCTCCGCGCATTTATCTCGGCCTTTCCTTCGTCTCTGCCGCCTTCCACCCCGACTCTGTCGCACTTGACCGCACGAGTTTTCGCACCCCTCATAGCCCATGCACAAGCACTTTCAGGTGCGCTCGTCGCGCGATTTCTGGACCCTTCAACGCACCTCCATCTCCACACGCACCTCGTTCTGCTTCGCGGGTACATCCTGATTACCTCACACCCGTTCAAGTCGCGCCTCCAAGACGCGCTCTTCAGCGACGCAGAGGACATCAACGCCCCGGTCGTCGGCTCGAGAATGTATGCCGCGGGCCAAGTGCGAGAGCTGGCGCGGGAGGAGCGTGCGAAGATGAGGCGCGACGGGCATAGGAGCAGCCGCAGTCGCACTGAAAGTGGTATGGGTGAGCGGAAGCGGAAAGGAAAGGACGGCAAGAGGGTCGTCGGGCTGTCCCGAGCACTGACTATTGGGGACAAGTGGCCGCCTTTGGGCTCTGACCTCAACTTTTTGCTGCGGACAGTGGTGGTGGATGCCTTGGAGGACGGGAGAACGTTCAGTACGGCGGATGGTGAAGAACGCATGGAGGACGAGAAGGCGACGGCCCGGAGAAGGATCACGGAAGAGGCTGGGTGGAGACTAGGGTTCGCTATCCGGGATCTACCTATCGGGACTGGGAGGGAGAAGTGGTTGAACCCGTTCGGTGAATTCTCCTTCAAAGATGCTCCATCATTTTATGGTGACTGAGTACCGTCTTATCTTGCAGCCATCGAGTGCGTCGTGCTTCAAATTTATTTGTGGGCTTTCGTTTGCTGATATGACTCCAGAGCCCTAGACTTTCTCTATATGCACTACCAACCTCCTTACCCTCTCGACGTCCTCATCACACCAGCAGTGCTCTCAAAATATCACCGCATGTTCGCCTTCAATCTTCGCCTTATGCGCGGTATGTGCCCCTTATCTCACCGAAGTCGGCTCCGCTCTGATGTCCTTATCTCGTCAACGTAGTGGAGAACGTCGTCCGCACATTATTCCGCCTCACCCGCAACGCATCGGCACCCCTCTTCCTGACCCTCACACCCTCGAACAAGCTTCTTCTCCACTTCCGTTTCGTAGTGCATGCGTTCATCATGGCCGTCTCCTCGTACGTCTACGACGTCGCGATCGGTAGCAACATGGACACACTCCTCGCCCGCCTCGCCGCAGCAGCCTCGCCCGAGCTCACAATCAGCACCTCTTCGGGCAGCAACGACACCGATGCGGAGTCACTCCACTCGGAGGCCGGGGCCGGTACATTCGCAGACGTGTTCAGTCTGGGTGAATACCACTCGCGGGTGCTCGACGACGTGTTGAGTTCGTGTCTGCTCCGGTCGGGCCAGAAGCCGGTCGGGGACATCCTACGGCAGTGTATGGAGTGTGTGCTCGAGCTGGGCGTCCTCGCGGGCGAACTGAAGGACGGGAACTTGGAGGAGTATGAGGCCGCGCCGCTGCTCGGGGACCTGTGGGCCAGGTTCAGGACGAAGATGACAATATTTGTGAGTGGCTTGCATCTCTTGTGGGCTACGTGTGAGGTGTGGGGTGCTGATGGATCATTGCAGGTCAAGGTGCTGAAGGCATTGGTTGAAAAGGAGGCGGACAGCGCGGGGGTCGTGTTGAGCGATATTCCGCTGCACATGATGCAGGGTGCGAGGCGCGTTTCCGGAATGACAGCGAACTTGCATCAACTTCTGCTGAGACTCAACATGTCTGAGTGGTGGACCCGGAAAGACATTCCCAACCCATCGTCATGATGACCTGGTAACTTGGGGTTTATGTTGGTTTTTATTGCTCAAGAATTGTTGCTTAAGAATCCGCTCGTGATCTCTAACTTTCCTTTCTGTAATGCATGTACAACTGTATAAGTGAACTGATGCTCGAGGAACGTTTATTGCATTGAATTCATCACGATATTGTGTTACAAAACCATGCCGCGACAAAACTAAGACTACGAGAGACTGAGTATACTACATTGGCAGACTGGTCTACTAAAACTACTTGTTGTGGGAATGCGCCCTTTGATCCACAAGATATCAGATGTCGATCCGCCGAAACACGAATGCAGAGCACTAGCTATAGACGCGTAGGTGCATGGATAAAGGTCCCGGGAACCAAAGTTACTGGAATGAGGTGGACACGTTGCGAGACGGGAGACGAGATGAAGGTGGATGCGATGTCAAAACAATGTAAAGGGACATGGGCATGGTATGTGACTGGAGACTGGATCAACGAGCACGCAAGCGAGGCAGAGTCGGAGCATGTGATGGGATGAAAGGAGACGAGAATTGACACAGACGAGGCAGAAACAGAGATCGAGAGAGACGGATAAGATTGTAGTGAGCATAAATGATGATGATAGAGCACAGGGTGATAGGAAATAGAATAGTGAGGGAATAAATGAGCTGGCGAGGGCAACGAACCATGACGACCGCCGCCTGGCTGCTTGAATGCCTAATGCCTAGTCTTCCATGGCTTCGTCGAAGCCGACGAGCTCCGCGGGGACGTGCCACTGCGCCTTCGCCTGGCGGGCAATGCGAGCCTGCTCGCGTTGGTAAATGGCGCGGACCTCCTCCTCACGCACATCGGCTGGGGTGTCGTCAAGCCCAAGCCCCAGGCCACGGACGACCTCGTCCAGGCGCATTCCCTCAACAAAGCGTACTTCTTGCGCGCCGCCGGGCCCTGCAAACGATGCCGAACGACTGAAACCCTTCTTCCCGGCCTTGCGCGGTGTTGTAGGGAGGCTACCGCTTCCTGTCAGTGTGAAGAGGCCGATAACCTCAAGGACTCCCGCAAGGTCGCCAAACTCGCTACGAGAGACTGGGTTGAAGACGCCGCTCTCCGTGCGTCCGAGGATCGTGGAGTAGAACGCGTGGAGCTGACCCACGTCATGGGCAGCCGACTTCACCTGGACCGCAGAAGACGACTGAGTGCGTTTTATCGGGGAACGCAATGGCGATGAGACGGGCGACGCGGAGATGGGAACTCCCGCGTCGGACGCCTTCGCAGCGAGAAGGGCGGCAAGCAGAACGAGACGCTGCTGGAGACCGAGTCCCCGGACCTTCGTAACGGTCTCGCTGTCGCCAGCCTTCCGTGCCACCCCGGCAGACGCAGAAGGCGCTGACGCCGGTGTGGTTTTCCCGGCTGGCGCATATGCCTTCAGTGCAGAGAGAATGTGGGAAGGCGTGACTGCAGGGGGAGGGGTATTGAGAGGGTCCGCCGACGGGGAAGCAATGACGGCGAGATCAATAGCACCGCGAAGGACTTCAAATACAGCGCGGACGTCGCCGGTCTGAGCAGCAATTTTCTTCGACAAAAGAGTCAAGGTAGGCGTCGGAAGGAACTTCTTCGTGCGTTCCAAGATCTCCTTATCTTCCAACAGTGGTGCGAGCCGGGCCTGGAGGATGCCTTGCAATTGTTCTGGCGTATATGGAGTAAAGTGAAGTGTCTGCACCCCTGCGAGAGACTGGACCGAGACCGCTGTCGAGGACGACGACGTGAGAGTGTGCGTGTTGGCAATTCCAATTAGCCTGAGGTTCGAAGAGAATGTATGCGCTAAGGTGAACAGAGGGGACAACGCCTGGGTCGAGGAAGCGATGTGGTCCATCTCGTCGAGAACGAGAATGCTGTTGCGGTGGGTTTTCAATAAATGTATGCCAAAAACTTGCCGTTGAAAACGCACCATCGCTGCTTGTTTGAGCCCAGCGCCTTCTCAACAATCTGCTGCGGACTGTCTTTTGATTTGCGTGCACGGCCAGGGGACTTGTTTACAGTGCCGAGCATCTCGGCGAGCCGCTGCCAAACCGCATCCACGCCATCAAGCGCCATGCAGTTGACAGAGAGCACCTGGATGTCCATGAGCTGGCCGGCGAGGTCCGCCAGAGTCGAGTTCACCAGTGCGGTCTTGCCAGTGCCAGGTGATCCCGAGATGTACAAGGCAGAAGAGTCGTTGGCGGGGAAAGTATCGTCGATGAAACCGAGAATGAAGGCCCTGATCTCAGACCGTTCTTGTTGGCGACCGGCCATCTGCGGCCCATCATTGCAAGTTGGACGGAGCAGCGCCCGGGCGCGGACATGCAAGGGCAAAAGCAGGGAAGGGGGCGTAGCTGGCGGGGTGGCGAGGGAAAGCAGGGAGAGAGAAGTTGCGGGGGTGGCGGCAGCTTGCCGGAGGTTAGATGTTGACGCATATCGCCGAGGCGCTGGCGACTACGTCAGCAATAGCCAGAGTGATCATCGCAAGCAACTTACTAGCTTGACGAGACGATCCATCGTGGACCATGGTGCTGGTTCGACGCAAGGATCGTGTGAGACGAGGACTGGGAGGGGTAGACGCGTTGACGGCGTCGACGACGAAGGGCGGGATGTTCTCCTTGTTGTGGTCGCCATCGAGCACAGACCCAGTGGTCTTTGCACGTTTTGGATTTGGCGTCGCGTCGGGCGTGGGGAGGACGAGAGTACCCTGGAGATCGAGAGAAGGGGTGGGGTCGGAGGAGTCGAGCTGGGTGGTCTGGTGGGACCGCTTGCCCAGGACAGAGCCCGCGTTTGGGCGTGGCGGACTCATGGCGGAGGTAGGGGAGGAGGAGAGGAGTGTGTGGACGAGCGATGCCGCCGTCTCGACCCGTGGAGGGAGTCGGGGACGTCCTGTCGTGGATGCGAGAAACGCAGGCTCAGGCGCGCGTGCGAAGCGCTTATGACGGGGGCGACACGCTTTCAAACTCCGCGCAGTCAACGCGACGCGTCCCAGCCACGCACACGTGACCGACGCGTCGCGCGCCTCATCAAGGAAACTCCTCTCAGCCTCCAGCGGAGCTAGTGCGGACATAGACAAGCCAGGTCTCTCCGTAGCTTGGACTACGCGCATCATATCCTGCTTCGCAAGCCCCCATTTATTCCGCAATCATGCCTTCAACCTGCGCTTGCGAGAGCGGCACAACAACCTTCTCTGCGGGGCAGTGCCATCCATCGTCCCATATAGTCTTCCGGCCAAGAACTCCCATCTCCTCCCTCGGCCTGCTTGGGACCACGATGCTCCACTGCGTTCCAACCTGGTGCCTGCGCACCCTACTATCCGCCCTTCTGACAGCCTCAGGTCCAGGGGGGGTAATGTTAGCGGCTGGCAGTTTGAGCTCCTACAATGTAGCTCCGAGGTAAGCACGGACAACTGCTTCAGATCCCGGTACCTCGCCGACCGCTCTTCATTTCGTTATTTATAGAGACGACGGCGATGATAGCGACAGCGACAGCGATGACGACGATAAAAGCAGCACACACCACCACGGAAGTAGCACCAGCACGGCTTCGGCACGCACAGGTGGTGTCGGTTCTGGTTCAAGTGCCTCAATTACCGGTTCTGCTTCCAAGTCTACTGGTACTGCTTCTTCTTCGGGAAACAAGATTACGAGCCACGGAGCTGTTGCGGGTATTGTCGTCGCATGTCGTGAGTAATGTGTTCTCCTACGCAAGAGCATTGTGGATTGCTCACCTCAACTAGTCCTATTCATCCTGCTCCTCGTGTCCCTCACTTGCTGGTGCCAGCGTCAGAGACGGACACGCCAGCAGCAAGCTCAAGCTGCCGCCATGGTCGCCACCACCCCGGAAATGAACGAACACACCCATTCGTCCACGCCGCTCCTCGTGCAACAACATCCACCTAATCCGCATTGCCACTCCATCTCTGGCACAGACTCAGACCCCGTGTCTGCCGCCCCCCTCTATTTCGCTGACAGCTCCGGACGGCGTGAGATGCAAGCCATGCACAACGCCGCCCCCAGCACAGAAGCCGACGATGGGAGGTCTTTATTGCCAAACCCGTACGACGGGGAAACGCCCCCGCACCCACCCCCACGCGACCTCCTCACCTCTCCCACGTCCCTCACGGGCCCCACAGCGTGGTCATACTCAACGCCGGCCCAGGACGCGTCGACCTCGGCCTCATCACGAGTCTCTCAGAGAGTGTCGGCCGCCCCCTCCGCATGGACGCACGACGAGCTTCACAGCGATGGGGCGTCCGCATCGTCCATAGCGCCACTTCTCGCCCGCGGCGATACGCAGACATCGCGCCTAACTGCTTCGTCGAGCCTCCACGAGGAGATAACGGGATATCAGAAGCGACTGGAGGCGCATCACAGGAAGGAATCGGAAGACGCGGTCATGAGGGAACATGGTATCCGAGGGGGGGCGGTGCCGGCGGACCCGCCGCCCATGTACAGTGCGGCGGTGGACATTCAGGACGCCGAGCCGAGTCGGACGGTTTGAATGCTGAAAGTTGAGTCGCCGCGATGGATGAAGCATCGATGAAGAAGACGAACATGCACTTTGACAGTGCAGAAATGGACAGATGTGCTGCGGCACGGCGCGATCTCCCGGACAATATTTGCTGCTTGGATTAGAAGTACGCCTATGGATGTCATGAATTTATGAATGTTCATACTCTGCTCCGAGGATGGCGCCGACTCAGCGTCTTGTGAGGATGCCGGTGACTGGTAAAGCAGCGCTCACTTCTCCACAAACACGTCCCAAAAACGAGACTAGAACGTGTATGCTGCGTTGAAACCACAAGTTATATCATAATTAGCGACGGCGTCACATGATTAGCCATGCACGCACGTTCATATTCTTAGGTTTTACTTCTCGCAGGCTGATTCCACGCATGCTTGGCGTATCTTCTTGACCAAGTAGCGTAGCAGGGGTGTCCCGGGGCCTCCACCCGCTTGTGGCCGATCAGGAAGGCGAAGGTGGTCACCCGTTGCGACAAGATCCGCGACACTCTCCGCAGGTTGGACCCAGGCAGCTCCGAGAACCTCTATCTCAGCCTTGCATCGGGAGAAGAGCATATGCTGGAGCTCCTTCCTACGAGCGAGTGAATGGTGAGTGAATGATGGCTCGATAGTCGCACAATCGTCCTCATGAATTGGCGGGTTTTCCGAATCCAGGGCGCAGAATGCGTTTCAGGGAGGCGGCAGAACATCTGGACTGACCTCCACTGCGCCGGCAGGTTGATTCGTTTCAGAAGAGTACGTGCCTGGAGGATGCATGCAGGTCAGCATAGGCTCGGTCTGTGCAGTGCGGAGAGCTCGAAAGGAGCTCGGAGGATTAGAAGGATGGTAACAAGAGGTTGGGGACGTAAGAGAATCCGAGGAGATATGAAAAGTCAAATTCACTTGCCTTCTTCTCATCATGCTTCGTGATCGGAAGCAGCGCATCCTTCCTAATGCCAAGTCTGTCCATCGATCAAGCGTGAATAAACCATGGTACAACGAGAGGGGGAAGGTCAGGGCTCTCCCGCATCGTAGGCTCGTGAGGACATACGAGGCCAGTTCGCTGGCCCAAAGGCCGAGCCATTGCAGCCGACCTGCTGCGAGATGATCGTTCTCATGCCTCATGCGCGTGCTTCCATGCTTGTAGACAGAGAGGATATCGATCCCGTATGCGTCACCGTCGACCAACGCAAGGATCGGGACACTGGGTGGGAGGGGGAAGGTTCAGTCACCGGGTGAGAACCGAAGAGGAAGAAGGAGAGAAGACAGTAGGGCACCGTGCCGGTAAATTGTCTGAGAGTGCCTTGACGAGCTGTCGAGTTGCGACATCAGGATATCCCTTTCCCTAGGAAGCCGGGATGGCCGTGAGGTAGAAGATCAGTGTGCGGGGACGACTGTCAGGACCCACCGTCACGATCAGCCCGGATCCTGGCAAGGATCGGTGCGTCGCGAGTCGCAGCTTGCAGAGTGTCTGGAAGACAGCCTAGAATAGACATGTGAGACGTTGTGGCGCGAAGAAACGGCATGAAGATGGTCCTAACCTCCTTTTCCACGACAAGCACCCACGCTAGGGTCCGCGCCATTGCGAACCGCTCTATGTCCTCGGCTTGTGGAATTAAACAGGCCTGCCAATACCACTTCAGTCATACGTGAAGACAACCGTTGGATGCGTTATAAATGTACGTCTGCGTCTCTGATCTCGAGAGTCTCTCCGCTTTTCAGATGGACCGCAAGCCCCGAACCGCAGAACAGTCCCTTTGAAGATGCGCGCTTGGACGTGAAGTAGAGTAATATGAGTCGTTGATCGCCAAAATCTTCTACAAACGTACCACATTCAGATCCGCACGAGTCAGGCGTAGCGTTGCAGCAAGATCGTCTATGAGCTAGAAGTGCGCATCATGAACTCTGCAGAGCAATTCCCTTAGGAAGGACAGACAACGAACCCGATCGACAGTCGCCTGCGAACGGAAGAGCTGAACGTCGTTGTAGTAAATGTCCCTAACAGGCACTGTCAACGGGTGCTAACGCGTGTGAGCGAGGCCATAAACTATACCGCTTCGTCACCGACACGCCTGATACGAGGGCTTGGTGGACTAGATCAATAACCCTGAACAGTTGTGCTTGAAGAAGTTGGCGCGTGCGCTCCGGTCCCAACAGATCAATTAAGACTTACCGAAAGGTTTTGCGCTTGGATGCTTTGTTACTCGAGGAAAAACCAGAGAACGCATCGGTATCTGACTGTATAATAATCTCAGAAGTGAGGCGACGTATCAATACGGCAACCGTGGACGTGCTCATCGGAAGGTTCCTTCCTTCTGTCCGCCAACTGGAGAGTTATCTTATGGTTGCTTGGTTGACCTTTGGAGTGGCTATATGCGCTAGGAAGAGCTTCGGAGATCTTGGTGAGGAACGAAAGAACGAAGTCCTCTAGACATTCCAATGTTTCATCTCTATAGGCGAGGAATGGGTTGGCTGTATACTTTTCCGAATACACGAAGGGCGTACCGGACACCATTTTCATCCTCGCTGCTTCTCGACTCTACTTGGTGTAGTCCCTGGTCGTTTTCATCTTCGTCGTCGTTTCCGGAGGCGGGAAAAATATCTGGGAATGCTTCCAATTTTGGACTATGAGTTAGTTCGCAGTCATGGAAATGGTCGTCGTCAGACAGTTCGAACTCGAACTCGACGTCGTCATCCTGATCAATCCACAGGTCAACTTCAGAATCTGGGTCGGTGCTTCCCGCAAGGTCCAGCTCCAGCTAGACATGCGGCCTATTAGAGCATCTTTCGACTGGCGATAGTAGCTGTATGCGCACCTCAACAAAGTCGTCAGAATGGTCCATCGCAAAGCATGGAGCTGGTCATGACAAGCTGGTCGGGAGCCTGGCAAGAGACACATCGCGTCAGGTCACGGCGTGACCGAGCGCGCCTTGTCACACTAAGAACGCGATGACGTGCAACCCCCGTCAACGATTGACTGTCCACGCAGACAACAGCTGTAGGTACGACTTGACAACCCCCCGACCAGACGTGCGGGCAGGTCACGCCCAGTCCTTCACGTCCAACTCGAACCACGACGGGAGCTGTCTCCAGAACTCCTCCCTCGCCACCTCCACGATCAGTCCGTACTCGAGCCGACACGCCTCGCACGCCCGGTACGCGGCCTTGTTCTCCACGCCCGGGTGGTCGTCCCGCGTCTGCATCGTCACGCTCTCCGCGATCGAGAACAGCGGGTCGCAGTTCCGATTGCACACCATGCCGTTCACGTCGCGGATGAGCTCAAACGTGACCGCCTCGAACGCCATCTGGCACGCGCGCTTGAGCGATGGCTGGACCTCGCTGCGGTGCATACATAGCAGAGACGGAGGACGGCCTTCGAGCTCCGTGACGATGAAGGTGGAGAAGAAACGGGCCGCTTGCTCTTTGCCGCGGAGGACCCGGCAGAGGTCCTCAATATCAAGCTCGCAGTGTGCACCATCCGAGCTCATGTGACCTTCGGTCAGCTGGCTGGGAAGGTAGCGCGAGAGGTCGTAGAAGGCGGACGGAAGGAGCTGAGGCGCGTTGACTTCGCGAGCAAGCTTGATAACCATCCTGCATGACGGACTGTCAGTCTGATGGCTGGACGACGACAGGGAAGGCACTACCAACAGTGGATGAGGGAGTCCTGACCGGGGAACGTAGATGCCGTCGATGGTCGTGATCGCCTTCTCACGCACTTCCCAAAGCTGGAGTGTCGACGGCCAAGATATTGACAAAGATCTGAGGGCTGTTTCGCGTAGAGATTCCACTCCATAGTTGGTGGACAGGCGAAGCACGGCGGAAATGACAGCGAAATCTTCCACGTTGGTGTCGTGGGATAAGCTGCGCGTTCGTTTAGTCGCGGATGAGTTGAAAAACAAGGAGACTACGTACCCGTATAGTGCGCGAAGAAAATGGGCGAGATCCTCCGGGGAGTCGTCCAGATATAACACAGTAAGGCCCTCCAGAAGCCGTTGGTCGTTGGTCTTGATGGATTCAATACGGACTCTCAAGACTTCCGAGTGACGGCAGAGTAGGCCACGGTGGACGATGAAGTACTGTCGCCCAGCGACTATAGACAGATTGCCGTCCTCGAAGTAGATATCTGGATGTCGAGTGGGAACTTCGTACTCGTCGAGGGGCGACGCGCAACGATTTGAGCTGAAATCCGTGTCCATGAGGACGATGGTCGTGCACATCTGAGGGGAAGACGTGTGAGGGTGACGAACTCAATGACGGAGTGAGTGGTCGTATGAGCAATCGAGAATGCTGCTTGGGTTAGCAGTGTCAGCCTCTATCAACTGCCAGGTCTGTTCGCAATCCTGTCGAAGTCTCCGAACCCTCGGGTCTGCGTAAGGTCCCAAACGTAACGCATCATATTCCTGATTTTCATGTCAAACCAGCAAACAGTGACTGAACAAGACGAAGACGTACTTGTGTATTCATTTCGAAGTCCTCCATCTCGTTGCATGGGTGTCGATGAGAGATTGAAACCATTGCCCAGCGTCCATGCCTCGGTGGTTGGAAGCCTTCAGCTGTTATAGTGCACGCTCCATATGTTACAATATGACAAGCGTCCGAAGCATCATCTTGAAGCAGAAGGACTTCCTCGACGTCAGGGCAGAGCAGAAAGAGGAGCGGTCGGGCGCGCCGGACTCGGAGATGTGCCGTGCGCGCATCTGCGTGGGAAAGGTCCCGACTCCGGGTCGTTCTGGTCATCGACCCAAACCTAATTTCTCCCTTTCTTCCCTCGCGCCCTCGCCTCTCCTGCGTCCTACGCCACTCGCCAGCTCACCGTCTCTCTCTAAAAACAACCAGCACGGAACACCCTTCAAAATGCCTGATAACACCGCCCCCTCAACGCCGCGCGTCGTCCCCGGTGCCCCACCTCCTGCGTCGTCGCTCTCAAAGTCCCAAAAGAAAAAGCGTAAGGGCGGCGCGAAGACAAAGGAAGAGAGTGAGGCCAGCTCCCAAGTCGCTGTGGACGCGACTGCCGCTTCCCCAATCGAGAAGGCCACAGCCGAGCACGATGTGAAGGAGGAGGTGTCTGCACCCCAGCTCGCTGTGCAGCCGTCAGAAGGCGAAGCCATGACTCCGGTTGGAGACCACAAAGCGAGCCCCATCGTCGAAATGCTCAACAAGAGGCTCAAGGCGAACTTGAAAAAGCTTGTGAGTGGCTGTTGATTGGCATCTGGATACCCGGGCGTGTGTCGCCTGCCGCTGTGTGGGGAATACGTCATGCCTACTTGCCCGTCCGCGTGCCGCTGGATTGCGACTCACGGCTCGCACTGTGCTCCGCAGACTAGGATACAGAATTACCAGAATGAAGCCCCGGAGAAACTGAACGAGGACCAGAAGCGCCTGCTAAAGACCCTGCCCATTCTGGAGGCCGTGAGCAAGGAACTTGAGGAAGTCAAGAAGGCGATCGAGGTCAGGGGATTAGGCCTGGTTGTTGCGATCCTGGGGTGCCGTCCTGACACTACGTGCAGGTGCATGAGGCAGAGGTGGCTCAAGAGCTTGCGTTCGTGAAGGCTGAGGGCATTCGTGCGCAGGAGGAGAGGATACGTGAAGCTGTCGCGGCCACTCAGGTGTGTTAAACGCTGTTCATCACGATAATCTACGCTCAAGGTTCTGCCGAACAGGCCGAGTATCTCGACAAGACAGCTGAGCTGGTTACCTTCCTCCGGTTACACGGTATGCTGTCGAACAGGCATCCCGACGCGATGGCCCTTGACCTCAGCGAAAGGGAAGCTAACGCGATCAATTCAATAACGGAGACGCTCTTCCATGAGATCTTGCCGGGCAAAACCGAAATGATTCAGGGCATCTTCACAGGGGAGGGCGAGCATCTCGACATTCCTTGTGAGGGTTTAGCTAGCATGTTTTTGCGACCGAGCTCATGGTTCTTTCTCAGACTCACGTATAAGAGAGATCCAAGACCGCTTTTTGCGGCCTCCGCCGCCGCAGGAGAAGCCCATTCAGATGCCTGAACCTGAGCCTGCGCCCGTGGAGACTCCTTCAGTTGGCGGAGTTCCGCCATCTGTAAGCACCTCCGGAGGCATTCACTTCATTATGACGGACGAGCTTGCGGAAGCTGCAGCTGAAGCCCAGAACCAGCCGGAAGGTAACGAATGGGTCGATGTTCAGGGCCCTATTGATCCAGAACCTGCTGAGGTTGAAGTTACGGAGACTGTTGTGGCGGCCCAACTCAATGGCCACACAGTTGTGGAGGATACCCTTACGATCACGACGACTATGGAGGTAGCGCTTTCTATCCATGGTCCGCGTAGCCGTTACTGACGAGGTTTCTTAGGTTCCCGCTTCTGTCGGCCAGCTTAACTGGGCTGACGAGGACCATGAGGAGCTTCCATCGCTCGCCAATCTCCAGGCGCACTACGGAACCTCTGGCGAAGCGACCCCAGTTCTCGAGGCGGAACCTGCGGTTTCCGAGCCCACTGAAGTTAACGGTCACAGCCCCGCCATGGATGACGATGGTTTCACTACCACTCAAAGAGGTGGTCGTGGTCGCGGACGCGGGTTCCGTGGTGAGCGTGGTGGATTCCGGGGCGAGCGCGGCTATCGTGGTGGATTCCGTGGCGAGCATCGCGGCGAGCCCCGCGGCGGTCGTGGTGGTTACCGTGGAGAACATGGAGACCGCAGTGGGCACCGCGGTGAACATGGCGAGCGCGGCAGTTTCCGCGGTGAGGGTGGCGAACGTGGTGGTCGCGGTGGCTGGCGAGGGGGTGAACGTGGTACGTATTCCCTCAGGACCTGAGTAGGGGGATTCTCTGCTGAACTTCGTTCTGTCAGGTTTCCGCGGTCGGCCTGATAGCGAATGGCGGGGCGGTCGAGGCGGAAGAGGTCGTGGACGAGGTGAGTCCATCGTCGACCACCTTTGCGAGTTGGCTTCTGAGCTCGTTGTTCGTCCAGGATTCCCCCCGGAAGCCCAGGCTGGTGCCCCTGCTGCGGCATAGCTGCAGGTGCGCCGAAGTTGTGTAAAAACGGTCAAAAAGGGCAGGGCAACAGTCAATTCTTTACCCGGACTCTGATTACACTATAGCGCGAACTGTAACCTGTCTGCTAGCCTTTTTGCCTGTGTACGTTGTGTTCGAGTACAGTGCTTTCTCCTCTCATACGCGTTTGGAGTGTCGTTGTGGGGAGTGAGTGTTTCGACGACGATCTCCGAAGTTTGTCTAATCTCGATGGCCTGGAGGCTGGGGAACCCCTAAACCAGATGAGATGCGGTCCTGAAGAACCGCGCACGTGGCGAAAATAATCACTCGGTAAACTGAGGTGCAAGGGCGTCCCGTCTGAGATCCGTCGACCTTCCTGCCACAGTGCAGCACCTCCCCGCACCTCCTCATCGCGCTATCTCCAACTCCTCCGGCCTCCACGCCGCCGCTCTCTCCCTGCTCCACCCCCGCGTTCCTGCCGCCCCCGCACTCTTTGATATCCCAACAGCCCTCGGTCTTCTCTTGCATGCCGTTCAATAGGTTCTCTCTCACGCCATGACATCACCGCAAGAGCCTTCATCTGCTCTCCAATCCAAGCACGAGTTGGAAACACCCGCGCATACAGTGAAGATAGCCGAGCGCGAGCAGAAGGTACAGGAAAAGCCCCCTACACAGTGGCTGAGCCCACAGCTCTCTTCCTACTTCATTGCTGGTGGTGTCGCAGGCGCCGCTTCCCGGACGGTAGTGAGTCCATTAGAGAGACTAAAGATCATCCAGTGAGTCGCGCGTTTTCCGTCTTTGTTATTCGTGGTGGATACTGAGGTGGAGGCGGTGCCCACAAGACAAGTGCAACCTCCATCGTCGGACAGGCAGTACAAGGGTGTGTGGAACAGCCTCGTCCGCATGTGGAGGGAGGAGGGTCTCAAGGGCTACATGAGGGGGAATGGGATCAATTGTTTACGGATTGTCCCGTACAGGTGCGTCCCCTTCTGGTGCTTGCGTGATGAACGGGGCTAGAGCCATGCTCCCTGCAGTGCAGTGCAGTTCACGACTTATGAGCAGCTGAAGAAAGTGAGTTGGTTGTCCGGACTATCAGTGCGCTACTCACGAGTCAACTTGAGCACTACAGTGGTTCACGGGCCATGGGGCGAAGCAGCTCGATACCCCAACGCGACTGTGCGCCGGCGCCCTCGCCGGGATAACTTCTGTCTGTACGTTACTGCGTCCTTCTCCGTCTCCGCCTCGTGCGCATGGGGTTTCCGTATTCCGCTCTGACGTCCATCATCTGTCGAATAGGCACAACATATCCGTTAGATCTGGTTCGTTCACGACTGTCCATTGCGACGGCATCGATCCCGACGATGCAGGTGTCGGCCGCCGCGTCGAGTTCGAGCACTGCTCAGCCCGCCCTCGCGTCCGCATACCACACCGCATCTACTGCAGCGCGGTCAACAGCGCAGTCTCTCTTTTCGGCGAAGGAATTGACGATGTGGGGGATGACCTTGAAGGTGATGAGGGAAGAGGGAGGAGTTAGAGCTCTTTACCGCGGACTGGTCGCGACGGCGATGGGTGTTGCGCCGTATGTCGGTAAGTAAAATAAGCATGCGGGGATGCCGGCGCGTTCTCTCACGATCTGACCCTCGTCCGCGTCAGGAATCAACTTCGCCGCGTACGAAGCACTCCGGGGTGTCATCACGCCTCCTGGGAAGACCGGCGTACATCGCAAACTTGCATGCGGCGCGTTGGCTGGCTCAATATCACAAACACTCACTTACCCCTTCGACGTCCTCCGGCGGAAGATGCAGGTGCGGGGACTGGATGCACTTGGATACAAATACAACGGTGCGCTGGACGCTCTTCAGAGCATCGCGCGGACCGAGGGCATTAGAGGATTGTATAGGGGCCTTTGGCCGAATCTCCGTGAGTATTTTGGACAAATTGCGTTGCGTCATGCGACGGGGAAATCTGATGGGGTCCTGCAGTGAAGGTCGCGCCGAGCATTGCCACCTCGTTCTTTACTTATGAGCTTGTGAAGGAGATGCTTGGTGCCTCATGACCGGGGAGCAGGGTCTAGACGCAGCGCGGCGGATGGGCGGCGTGATGAGGAGGGGAGATGGGAGGGCAGCCTACTGTAGACAGACTAGCACATGTTCTAGCGGCCGTTGTGCCTTTGACGGCTGGGATTGTAGATTATTGGCGTTGACGAGGACGACCAGGGACAACCACGGACTTTCCCAAAGTAGACCCAGCAACTGGCTTGAATCTGATGTGGGGGATGGTCCGGATCGGGCCCTGCCGCGACGGTTGATACGCGTCGGCGTGGCGGTCACGAACTCCAAAGGGCGGCGTCCCTCTGCTCCTGCGTCTGCCCTCGTCTACTTCCACTCAACCCTCGCCCCCTCCTCCTGTGCTGCTTTCGCGCGCCCGCGGCGGTCCAGGGTCTCGTTCTTCCGCATATTGATGATCGTCATCTCGGCTTAGCTGTCGCGGGTCTGCTGCCAATACCGGTGAGTCCCCCAACTCTGGCAGCGGGGAAGGATCACCTCGCCGTCTCCTCGTTGTGCTGGCCCCACTTACGTCCCTTATCTCATCTTCAAACACCAGTGTTAGGCGTTGGCCAGCTCCGGCACACATTGAATCTTCGACCTCCATATCATTATCGTTTTCTTCGCTCTATTCTCGGCCTAGGCATTCCAAAATGCAAGTCACGCCTGCGTCGCAGCCCCGGACCACGGATACCCATGCCCTGCCCAGCAGTATGCCCATGTCCCTCTCCTCGAGTTCCCTTGCATCCTCGCAGTCGTCATCCAGGGCGTCTGTCGACCTCCTCCCCGCAGCGCCGCTCTCCAGTTCAAGCCACAGCGATATCATAACACCCGATCGCTCCGCCTCCTCCCTCTCCTCCACCAAACCCCGCTTCTTCCCTCTCGCTCTTAATTCCGGCGCTGCCGTCCTCACTCGTCTACCGCCTCCGGCCACCATGGGTCAGAACCAGGCCCGCCCCGCCCCTACACCCATCAGTCCCCCACCACTTTCACCTGTACCGAGCACGAGCACTACGTCCAGTGCAGGGAACAGACTTAAGCGCGCATGGGCGGGGCGGAGGAAGAAGTCGGAGGACATCTCTGCGACGTTCGCGGCGATGGAGAGGGCAGGTAGTCAGAGCGACAGGGAGGGGGCTGCGACGAGGGCCCCGCCATCAGCCATGACCAATCTTGGAGACCTGAGACTGGAGCGGCCGCCGTCGCGTGGAATAGGTGGGCCGAAGCTTCTTAATCTACCGAATGTCTTTGGGGGCAGGAAAGCAAGCCAGCAGAAACCGCTGCCGCAGCCCTCGCCCGTCTTGCTCACTCCCCCGCCACCGCCGCTGCCTCCGAAGGTGCCTGTCGTTGTCCACGCTCTCCCTTCAACGTCTCCCCCATACGCTCTTCCCAAGGACAGTTACTTCCCTGCCCCTGTTCCACCGGTCGCCAGACCTCAATCGCCGCCGCCGGTATCGAACCACTCAAGACACCCTTCAGAGGCTGATGATGCAATTGCTTCTCTTTCTTCCGAGCCGTTTGGGGTCGCACAAGACAAAGAGAAAACAAAGGAAGCCAAAGAGGACTGGCGCAAGAGCGACTCGACAATGACCAGTCATTGTACCATCCGTCCAGGTGCACTGTCAGGCAATCGGTCACCACGGCCGGTCTCTCTCGCAGAGTCCTCCCACTCCGCAACGACCATTGTGCCGCCTGTCAACAAACGTCTCAGCGCGCTCATCACCGATGCCGAGTTCACCATGTTCGAAGAGACCGATTGTTCTGCTTCAGAGTGCGAGTTGAGTTCTCGGCTTCCCGCATCTGGACGACCGTCCCCGACCAACTCCCTCAAGGCTCGAAATCGTCGGTCCGCGTCTGTCAGTCTGGCACCGTCCCGCACATCAGGCAAGTCGTCGCCTTCGTTACCTGCACAATCCCGCAACTTCACGGAGACGCCACTTTCTGCTCCCCGTGATACGCCGACTCTGACCCGGGCTGCAGCGGCGGGCATCATATCGCCGGCTAACGCGTCTGGCTCAACTCAGATCGCAGGCAACAACCTTCGTGGTCGCCTCGCAGCGTGGACTGCGGTGGCAGCCACTGCCTCGCCTCTTCCCCCTCAGGCCCATGTCGAACGCTCACTTCCCAGTCTCCCACCACCACAACCTCGTCGACAGCCTGGTGCATTCAACGCTCCACCAGTCAACCCTACCTTCCGCCAGACTGCAGTGAGCATGACCGGTAGCCTCGCGCCGGCCGCTGGTTTCGCGGGCTTCGGAAAACGGGCCGTGGAGAAGGTTGGGCGCGCTTGGGGCGGCCTCACTTCCAGCGCTTCGAACCACTCTGGCTACTCGTCCTCGTCGTCAACAGGCATGTCCGACAGCGCTTCGGGATATTCATCCTCACCCCATTCCGGTCCGGCTGCGCGGAAGGGCAGGCGGAAGGCGCCACACGCTTTTTCAAACGCGTCGAGCATATCGTCCGTAGCGTCGTCATCCTCCGAGGATCACTTCGTCCCATCGGGGCCGCAGCTCGGAAGACGGCTCCGAGGGCCTAAGCTGTCGAGCTCGGGCCTGAGCATCGTCGGCGGCCTTGTGTTCAAGAGAGATCTGCGGTCTGCTGTGCGCGAAACGGCGATCGAGGAGGTCTTAATCCAGTTAGCGAGCGAGGAGGAGACAAACGCTTTTGGATATCGGCCGCTGGAGTCAAGGTTACTGCCGGCACTCGTCGTCCGTTGTGCGCAGCACATTCTACGTTGGGGTGTCCAAGAGGAGGGGCTATTCCGGTGAGTCTGCGCTGCTGGGCCGTGTCGCCAAGAGAGTGGTAGATTGAGGGGTTTTGTGTCGAACAGAATAAGCGGCCGGTCGTCGCACGTCGCGAAGCTCCGTTCTGAGTTTGATGCTGGTGGGTATCTCTCACACACCTAGTTCCGAGCCGCATTCATTAACATTCACGCAGGTGGTGACAACAACTTGGTCGAAGTTGAGCCTGGTGATCTCGACCCGCACGCCGTGTCTTCCATTTTCAAGACTTTCTTGCGTGAACGTGAGTGTCATGTAATCAGTGAGGGCAGGACTTTGTGAGGCTGATGATGCTTTTCAAGTGCCTGAGCCCGTCTTGACTACAGCTATGCTACCTTACTTTGAGTCTGCGTTGGCCGACGAAAACGGTAGGCGAAGCGAAGACGTTACCCAAAGACTACCAGCTTCAAGTCCTTCGCCTGGGCTCCGGAAACCTCCATCCCTATCCACGCTTGCCATGCCCGTCTTCGCCGGCGCTCGTGCCCTCTCTGACGCTCAGCGCACTGCATTCTCGTGGCTAATATCTAGGTTGCCTCAGGAAAACCGCGACTTGGTCTACACCGTGGTCGAGCTCATCAAGGCTACCGCGTCTAAGAGCAAGGAAACCAAGATGCCCCTTGGGAATCTCTTACTCGTGTTCTGCCCCAGCCTCAACATGAGCCCCTCGTTGCTTCGTGTGTTGTGCGAGGTTGACGGCATTTGGGATGGACCGCCCGCCCAGCCAGCGGTTTTGCAGGCGGTTCAAGAGGCAACGCGGTCAAGCGTGTCAGTCGATGTGACATCCACCCTCGATCCGCCCCAACGCCCTGCCGCGAGGGCTGTGACACCCTCGATCAGCTTGCGCCTGCCAGTGATCGAACAGGATGATGCCCCCGACAGCGTGAAGGACAGTCCCGACGACGCAGCGTCCTTCGTGTCGGCGCTCGAACCCCCTTCCAATATCCCTACCCGCACACCTAGCCCGCTGGTCTATGGATCGACAATTCCTCCATTGTCTTCATCTGATTCCCTCGACTCCTCTTCCGTCTCTGAGGAGTTAATATCCCCTGATCCCCCTTCAGTTGGAGATGTCAGCGACAACAAGTCCCTTGCCTCTGCCAACTCTCTGTCTATTCCCGATATGTTACCACCTATTAAGTCCCCCATACCACGTACCATCATCTCCGTTCCATTCCCCTCCGGTGGTGGTAGCGTCCCCAGCTCTCCGGTACCCCAGATCGCCCTCTCGCACAAGAAGTCTCACACGCTTCTATCATTCCCTCACCTCCGCTCGGAGTCAAGTCCAGAGGTCAACTCTGATGGGGAACAGTTGCCGAGCGGCCCACTACGGCGCGTGAAGCGACCATCATTGCATCTGCTCTTTACCAAGAAGTCGACGTCTTCCTTGCCCTCTGCGACAAGCCCTTCTTGCAACGTTTCCACCATCGCGCCTAGTGCTAGTAGCAACATCAGCACTCCAAACAACCCCCGACCCAACACACATTTCGTGAGCTCGCCACCTCGGCTCGACACTGCCATATCCTCTTCACCCATTGAGTTCGGTTTCCAACCCCCACCACACCAGCTGAGGAGCGCTAAGGAGCCCTCGGGTACGGGTCGCTCGGCATCTGCTAGACCCTTCACTCCTTCAGCTCTGGATGCACCTGCTCTCAGCCAGCGTTCAGACTCTGGTGGTTCTTCCTTGTTCTCGACACCACAGTCGACGCCCATCGCAGATTACTACCGCAGTCGAACAACATCTCTTTTCCTTCCCGATACCCCCGACGAACTTGCGGCACCCCTTCGGGCGCGTTCGGCGTCGCAGGTGTCGGAAACGCCCTCGATCGACATTGACGTTGCGGAGACGCAGGACGACTGGACGCGAAGCGTTTTGCTCGCTGCAGAAGCGGGCGGCTCGCCGTCGTCGTAGACTGGCTCGCGTCCGAGACGTCGCAACGGGGCTGTAAATACGATGCATTACCTTGTGGCTGGCTCTGCAAGGGCCACATGTGTCGCGCGCATCCCTTTTTCTTGGTTCGCTTCCCATACACACGGGGCCGGGCGAGGGAACCCGCCCCTATTCATGCATACACATACCGCTTCGCGCCGCGAGCCAAGCATAGACAATCGTTTGTTCCTACATATACCGCCAGTCTTCTGAGTGTCGTGTCTTGTTGCCTACCTACCTCCCTCCTCTCCATCCTCATCACCGTTTCCTCCGCTTTACCCTCACTGTTTTCCGATCCCGATATCCCGCTCTTGTAGTACCCGCTATCGCTTTCTCACTTTACCCATTGAGCACGACAAGCACCAATTGCCCAAACAATGCCACCGAAGGGCCGACAGCCCAACAGACAACAAGAAGCACTCAATCAAATTCCTGCCATATAAGCTGGTCGATCCACACCACGCATCTCATCCACGCTTGCATCAACTATTAACATAACGTCTGTGTGGTCGCAGCTTTATGACATTAACTAGTATTACAGCCAACCTATTATTGCCCCTCGCGCTATCGCAATCGATCTGTCAGGATCTCCTTGGGAAGTTGCTTGGGTCGCGGGGGGGGGCAGGAAATTGGCGTCCAGCCGTCCGGAACCGAACGTGAGTAGCGAAATGAAGGTACGCCATTAATATTCGGACTTCTCATGTCGTTTAGAGATGGGCCGGCCACTGTGACTGCTTCTATAACACTAGTACTATCGAGGTGGGGGCGTTCTTCTTGTGTAAATTTGAGCCTGATGACGGGCCAGGGTGACAGCGTGCTGGCCGGTGAGTACGTACGATGGACAAAAGCGGGAAGTGGCCGGCGATTTGAAGAAGTGAGTGGGGGATGTTGTTGCCGGCGATGCGAGTGGGGGGTTCGAGACGATGACAACCTCGAAAGGGCTCCGGCCGACCTCGAGGAGAAATGACGTCAGCCTGGATGTTGGCAGTGGAAGCGCGCGCTGGAGCGAGGACTTGAACGCAGACGCCCGACGGCGTATTAGAATCGTCTCTCTCAACATGAAGCAACCAAGACCCCCTCCTTCCTCCCATCACCTCCTCTTTCCATCTCTCTGCCGCACATGGCGCAGCAGAGTACCCACCTCAAGAAGCTCCAGGCAAAGATTTTCCGCGGCCAGAACGGCGATGGCTTAAACGGCGACGACAAGGCCGCAAAGCCCGCCGATTCCCCCACTCAACCTGGCGGCCTCACAATCAACATCCCCAACCCCATCCTCACCGCGTCAGAGAGCGCGCAAAATGGCCCCAGCCCGCCCAAGATGCCCCAGGAGCAGACGACGCCAAAGCAGGCCGAAGAGAACGCGGACACCCGCCCCTTCCGCCAGAGGATCGCCGAGCAGCTCGGACCTGACTACCACGGTGCGGAGCGCCTCCGTCTGGATCAGGACTGCAAGAAGGAACGCCATTGGAAGCGGTGGGGTCCATATCTAAGCGACAGGCAATGGGTGCGTCGTGTCTGCTGCATCGGCTACAAGGGGTACGCTAACGATTCGCGGGACCGACGCATGTTCTATTGTATGCGCGCGCTACAGGCGACGGTGCGCGAGGACTACTCCGCGAACGGCGATGCATGGAGCCACTTCCCACACGAGCATGCTCGCTCGCGCGTGTACCGCTGGGGCGAGGACGGTATCGCGGGCATATCTGACAACCACCAGCGGCTCTGCTTCTCGCTCGCCCTTTGGAACGGCGAGGATCGTATCCTAAAGGAGCGGCTGTTTGGCGTCACCGGACACCAAGGGAACCATGGCGAGGACGTCAAGGAGCTCTATTACTATCTCGACTCTACGCCTACTCACTCGTACATGAAGTTCCTCTACAAATATCCTCAGAAGGCATACCCATACGAGGAGCTCGTTCGCGAAAACATCAACCGCGACCGGGACGTTTCGGAGTTTGAGATTCTTGATACGGATGCGTTCGACGACGATCGTTATTGGGATGTCTTCGTGGAGGCGCGTCTTTTTTGTCTTTTCGGTCCCATATCAACCTCACGTCGTTCTCCAGTACGCCAAAGACGAGCAGGACCCTGATAGCGTCTATGTCCGTGTCACCTCCTACAACAGAGGACCCGAGCCCGCCACCCTTCATGTTGTCCCCCAGTTCTGGTTCCCCAACACTTGGTCATGGTCCAACAACCCGCCCCCTAAGCCGTCAATGTGGGCTTCAGGGGACGGTATTGTCTCTGCTCAGCATCCGACGCTTGGCAAGTATTATCTGTATTGCCTTCCTTCGCCGCCTCCTATCAGCAATCAGGGAGTGCTCCTGGTAGGCGACAAGGGGGAGCCGGAAGCCGTTGAGGCCGAGCTGCTTTTCACGGAAAACAACACTAACTACAATCGCTTGTACGGTGGCCAGAATGAGACGCCGTACGTTAAGGATGCGTTCCACGACCACATTGTACCCTCCCACCGGCCTCAGGAGGACGATGGACACCCGGGGTTCTTCCACACGAAGATCCGTTCAAGCTACGCACGACAGCGATACGAGAGTGCGGAGGAGAACACCAACTCTGAAGAGGAACAAGGTCCCCGCACACCGTTCCCCGCCGGCCCATCCTATGTCAACCCCGCTAAGCGCGGGACAAAGTCCGGTGCTCATTACATCTTCAACGACGTCCCTCCTCGCGGTGGCTGCGCTGTCGTCCGTCTAAAGCTCACTCCCTGCACTCCTCGAGAGGATCCCAGCATTGAAGACGAGGGCATCTTTGATGACACGATCGAAGAACGGCGCGGCGAGGCAGACGAGTTCTATTCAGGACTTGTCATGGGTCCCATTAGCGATGATCTCAAGCAGATCATGCGCCAGGCGCTGGGTGGGATGCTTTGGACGAAACAGTACTACCAGTTCATCCAGCAGGATTGGCTTCACGGTGACCCCGCTCAGCCCCCTCCACCCCCAGAACGCAAGCATGTCAGGAATAAGGTAGGTGCTGTACTGCCCTTCTAGTTAGTTTGTCGTGAGCTTACCGCCTTCTTAGGACTGGAAACATTTGTATATTGCAGACATCCTATCTATGCCTGACAAGTACGTCCTTCGTGATATGAGCACGTAATTGCTGACTGATCTCCTCGATTAGGTGGGAATATCCCTTCTTTGCTGCATGGGATACGGCATTCCATTGCATCCCGTTGGCGATAGTCGACCCCACGTTCGCGAAGAAGCAGCTCGACGTGCTCACGCGAGAGTGGTATATGAAGCCAGACGGCCAGATCCCAGCCTATGAGTGGAACTTTGGCGATGTCAACCCGCCCGTGCACGCCTGGTGAGTACTATTTTACGTGATATGCTATCCCTCTTCCTTACGTTGGGTGCAGGGCAACCTTCCGTGTGTTCAAGATCGAGCGCAAATTGTACGGTCGCGAAGATGTGCAATTTTTGGAGCGCGTGTTCCAGAAACTGCTCCTCAACTTCACATGGTGAGTAGGCGTAGATCAGCACTTCGGTCGTCACTTATCATGTTTGTGATAGGTGGGTGAATAGGAAGGACCAGGGCGGCAACAACGTGTTCGAGGGTGGCTTCCTGGGCCTCGACAACATTGGCGTGTTCAACCGCTCAGAGCCCCTTCCTACTGGTGGGTCACTTCGCCAGGCCGATGGCACGGCATGGATGGCGTTCTACTGCCTGAATATGTGAGTGGAGCCTCCTCATTGATGTTTACGTCTCTCACGTAAGTACGTATTCGGTGGTCAACATCCGTCAGGTTGAATATCGCGCTTGAACTTGCGAAGCACAACCCGACGTACGAGGACATCGCATCGAAGTTCTTCGAGCATTTCATCTTCATCGCCGACGCAATGACATTCCGCGGACTTGGCGAGGATGAGCTCAGCCTGTGGAACGAGGAGGATGGGATGTACTACGACGCCATCCAGTTCGACAACGGGTACTCGATGCAGCTTCCCGTGCGCAGCCTGGTGGGCCTCATTCCGCTCTATGCGACACTTGTCCTCGAGCCGTCGGTCGTCAATCGCTTCCCAGGATTCAAGAAGCGTATGGAGTGGTTCATGGATAACAGGCCGGAGATGTCTGAACGGAACATGGCCAACATGAAGGGTACGTCCGCTTCGGCTGGATGATGGAGATGTGAACATTTGGGGTTGACTTGTTCTCCGACAGCTCGTGGGCGTGGCGAGCGCCGCCTATTGGCTCTTGCCAGTAAAGAACGGCTTGTCAAGATCTTGGAGAAGATGCTTGACGAAGACGAGTTCTTCAGTGAACATGGCATCCGTTCGTAAGTGACATTAGGCGCTGATGTTGACATCATCATCTTAATGTTATCGTTGTTCAAGCTTGTCCAAGAAGCACAAGGATCAACCTTGGGGCATGGATGTTCACAGTGAGAGGTATGAAGTGAACTACTGGCCAGGAGACTCCAAGTCAGGCATGTTCGGCGGGAACTCCAATTGGCGAGGCCCCATCTGTAAGCTTGTGTTCATCTGTCCATCCGCAACTAGCTCACTTCCAATCTGCCAGGGCTTGCTGTTAACTTCCTTCTCATCGAGAGTCTGCAACGTTTCTATCAGTTCTACGGCGAAGATGTCCAGGTCTGTGCACGTTCCCGTTGTCGAACGTGGTCGTCATGTCTCACGAGCGTGTGTCCCTTTTCGCCCGACCTCGACAGGTGGAATGCCCGACGGGAAGCGGAGATTATATGAACCTAGTGCAAGTCGCAGAAGAGATCCAGCACCGCATCATCCACATCTTCGGGCGCGACGTCGAGGGCAAGCGTGCCGCCAACGGCGGCAATCCCAAGCTCGACCACGACCCACATTTCCGCGACTATGTGTGGTTCTACGAGGTGCGTCTGTACCTCGATGTGAATGTGGCCTACGCTTCCCTTACATCGCAGGAAGAGCTCTGAGCTGATGCTTCGTGCCCGGTGGCAGTATTTCCATGCGGACGATGGGAGGGGCCTCGGGGCGTCCCATCAGACGGGATGGTGAGGATCATCCGTTTGGGTTGGCTGTGTCCCCGGTGCTGAAGCGCTTCGAAAGGTCCGGTTTGGTTGCGTATCATATCCTACAGAGTGGCGCAACCTGCAGGCTGCCAAGGACTCCAAAGAGTTAGTCTCGAGCCTTACCCTGCATGTGTTTACGGGAACTGACGAACTCGTCCAACAGCTCCTCGAAGTCTCGCTCATCATTACTTCGATGTTAGTTTCCTTTAACCCGATTTTACCAAGTCTCATATACTAATGACCTGAACAACCCGCAGGAGACCATTCCGCAATCGGAATATGGCCAATCTGAGTATGGCGACTCCGACGCCCAGTCGCTGCACAGCGCCTACAGTACAGCAGACCTCAACACTCTCGGCGACATATCACCGGACGCCTTATAGACCGTTCCTATCAGCGCACCCCAAGTCATTAGAAGTGGACCTCTCTCAGCCTATTTGATGACCGCGATCATACGTACATTTTTGGCGGTTCATAGAATCTCACTGTACATCAGCATCCCCTTGTGTTGGTTTTCTCTAGTCTCTCCTACGGCAGCATCGTGATAGCGTTGCAAATAAAGTATAGAGGCTTCTGTTGTATGGAACATGTATACACGTATCACTAGATCTCCCACTATCCGAAAAACGTTCATGGACACATTGCATATATATCCTTAACAGCGGCTTCATATGAAGGCTTCCTGTTTCAGGACCGCCCCACGGAATAACCCAGGGCACGAACGGGAACGAGTAAGTACCACTGACAATTCTCAGATGACGGCGCTGGCCACGAACACAGTTGACACCGAGCCGCCACCACAACCCCCGAAGTCATGACGGCCGAAATAGCAAGGGACGAGATCATCTTGCACTCGCCGGGCGAGCGCAACCCGTCTATCGACCTGTGCCTCGACAAATTCATGGGGACATGGTTTGGATCCTTGTTTCGATTTTGGCCAGCGGCAGAGCACTAATGCGGACGCTATGTCGGAACTGCAGGCACGTCACACACTCCACGCTGCCGCTCTGGAAAGTGCGTATTGTATCTTTCTCTTTGTGGCCCTCTCCAAGCCCCGTTATACTACAATACCGATTGATTGGAGTGTGGTGTGCCGCACGACTGACGATTGAACAGTCTAGGAAGGATGTCACAATCACGTACACCCTGAAGACATCGTCGTCTGCGGACGGGGCAGTGAAGTTCGACGACGTCGTCGAGTATCGCTCGAAATCCGACGCCCCTTCCTCTCCGCCGAGTCGCGTCGTTGGCGTGGACACGCTGGTCACTCAGTCGAGCGCTGGCACCAACACCCAGCATGGCTCTCGACCCCTCAGCGGCAGTAACGCCTCAAACGCCTCCTCCGGCGCCGCGCCACCAAGTTCCGACCCTCGCAATGCCTCAGACTCCGCCGTAAGCCCGCCCAAGCCTGCCCAGACACGATACAAGTGGCGCGGCAAGGGCTGGCTAGTGATCGCCTCCTCGCGCTGGCAGCTCCTGGGATGCAGCGCGGACCCGTCGCCGGACAGCGCCGGGGCGTGGGCAGTAACATACTTCGAGAAGACGCTGTTCACGCCCGCGGGGCTCGACATCTACGCGCGCACTGCAGACGGGCTGCCTGCGGACGTCGTTGCGGAGATCATCGCGAAGGCAAAAGGCCTGGGCGGGGACGTCGCGAAGCTCGCGGAGGGGTTCTTCGAGGTCGAGCGGAGCGGGGGGGCTGGGAAGGCGACTGTGTAGGGTTTACGTTACGCGCGAACGGTGTTCGGGACGCTGGGTGCGGTCGAGGGAGGTTTGTGTGGAGCATTTCGGTAGATGCTATTTGGCGTGGGGGTGGGCCGCGGATGCTCGATATGGCTCACTGGGACGTCTTGTTTAAACCACAAACATTGCCCTAGCGTCGAGCCACAGCGAAACGACGGTTTTGGAATCTTAATATTGTGCGCGCGCGCATCGAACGAGTCCACTGCCCAACGCACCATCACACCACAAGAAACCACACGATAAATGGCTAGATTCAATAAAATAATGTATGTATTCGAATTCCGTAAAGGCCAGCCTAAGCAAACGATCAACTCTAGTAGATGATACACATAGTAGCCTGCTGCACAACACGAGACATCGGCGAGCCGGGGGTAGCAAAGGGAGGACTGACATGACTGAACAGTGGACAGCTGGACATCCCACGCCCCTGCCAGTGCCGCGCCTGCCCGCGGTGCACGCTCCGCAGATCAAATGATTCTTCGGGGGAGACCAACCACGCAGGGGGGCGGGACGGCAGAGGACGGTGGTACGAGGGCGTGGCGTTGGCGAAATGTTGACACATTATTGACAATGAATAGACATCGAGGGGCCCGGGGGGTGAAGCCTGGGGCGTTGGTCGTGGTAGGTGCATGGTGGTGGAGGTGGAGGACGGCGGATCGCCCGACATGATGGGGTGACGGAGAGTGGGGCGGGGACCCGCGGCGAGAGAGAGAGAGAGAGAAAAGAAGGGCAGAAGGAGCGTGAACGGACGGTGCTACAGCTCCAGACACTGATACAGAGAGAGGGCGAGAACGCGTCCAGAACCGAGATGAGATGCGAGAGATGCAGAATGCAACGGATGTCATGGACAGGCGGTCAAATATGAACAATGCACGTGCGCGAACAACGGACATCGAGATGCACTAAGGTAAAGGCGAACATGAAGAGAGACGTGGGTAAGACAAATTCACTCGGAAAGATCGTACAGGTCGTGAGACAGAGGCGGCGAGAGGGAGGTCAGATGAGCGAATAGGAGAAGGCAGAGACTAAAAACGAATGTGTGCATATGGTGCAGGTCCCCAGATATAAGGATATGTAATGCCGGGCGTCATAGGATAGCGATGATGGGAGAAGAGGGGGGGTGAGAGTGGCTGCAGCGGGCAGGCACGGTTAGCAGGAGATGACGCGGAACGACATGCTGAGAGGTGAAGTTGATGTGCCGCAGGACGAGGGAGCGGGAAGCCGAACGATGCCAGGACAGGCTCATTGCACATAGAGCGTAACCTGATTGCCGGGCCGGAACGACTCGAACGCCATCTGCACATCCTCCGTCGACCCCAACGACACCAAGTCCCCGTCCTCGTCCTTGTACTTCACGCGGAGAGGGCCGTCGTCTCGCCGGGGCCCGCACAGCCGAATCTTCTTTCCGACCTTGTCGACGAGCTCGGAGTACTCGGTTGAGCGCGGCACCTGGATCACAAAGATGTCTTCGTGGAAGTGTACCTTGATCTTCACCGGTGGCGACAGCCGGAGCTCCTCCTTGAGTGGCTGCGGCGGCAACTGGTCGATGTGTCCCCGCATCGAGCGCCCAGTGGCCACGCCCATGCCCGCCAACGACGACTCGCTGGAGCCGTACGGAGTGATCGGCGAGCTGCTCGTGTGCGGCGAATAGTCAGCACTGTCGGTCGACTGGCTCGAGCCGCTCCCACGCTTGCTTGACGACAGCGGGCCCTGCGACCATTCTGCCCGGTTCGACGTGGGAAGTGGCGGGGGCACTTGCGGTGGCGGGTTGTACGCTTGTGGTTGGCTCGCACTCCGTGAGCGCATCGGTTGATGCGTGGTGGGTGTCGGCATAGGACTCGCACCGCGCGACTCAGGGCCATCGTAGGTCGAGCGCAGTCGCGTTGAGCTGAACTGGCTGCGGAGGGGGGGACGAGGGCCGTTTACGCCGAAGCTGGCGTCAGAGGCGTGACTTCCGGTGTTTCGGGACATTATGGGGCGCGCGGAGGCGGGCATCTGTTGAAACCCGCCGATACCACCAGAGAGTGTGGGCGATACGGCGTGCCCGCTATGGCGCGCACTGTGCGGGTATGGGTAATCTGGACGTCTAGGGTGGCCCATGGGCGTGCCACGACCCGATGCTGAACCGGCGCTCGCGAGCGGATAGTCCTCATACTCGTCGTCCTGGTCCATGTCGAAGCCGTCGTGCGAAGGATAGCCTTGAGGACCGTGCGCATAACCGCTCGCGTAAGGGTGCGAAGACTGTGGGACGGCATGCTCATCGTTCGCATAAGGATGACGCATGCGACCGTTGATGGAGGCGGTGTGCGGTACGCCAGAGGGATAGCCGGAGGAGCCATTCGAGAACGTAGAACTCCGCGAATCATGCGCGTAAGATGAGTGTGCCGAACGAACTTGCGGGGATGGGCTTGTGCTGTTGGCTACCTGGGCAAGGCGGGAGACATCGCGGCCCGATGACCTCCGGTTCGCAGTCTCCTTGATGAGACGATTGAGTTGATTCTCCCAAAGCTTCAGCTGCTCCTCATTGCGGCAGCGGAGGGTGAAGAACTCAAGGTCATCGTCACCACGCCACCACACCGCAAGCGAATATTGCCCTGCTCCGCAGAGAACGACCTTAGCACATGCCCGCTCCTCGATCACGACAAGACTAACCTTGGGAAACCTTCGGGACGGCCTGGGTGACGTTGTTGAGGAAAATACGTCCCTTGAGAAGAAGGGGGGTGCTCTTCTTCTTGCTTGACGGACCGGCTCCGGGAAGGCCGAGAGTGGTTGATGGAGAAGCTGGTTTCTTAAGGATAGAGTTGCTCTTTCCCACCTTCTTTCCGTTGCCGGGTTGAGGGATATACTCCTTGCAGCAAAGGATGATCTTCTCAAACAGGAAGACATGGTACTCGCGGTCAACCTCGGATTTGGTGACGCTGAAGATGTCGTCGAGGAGGAGGGCGCCGAAGTTGGAAATGTGGTGGCCCTTCCAGTCCTCGACGCGACCCTCGAGGTTCTTGACAGTTGCGTCATTCTCCGCGCGCCGCTGGGCCTCATTGATCTTGTCGGTGATGCGTTTGGCAGAGTCGACGCCAGCCTTGAGTTCATCGATCCAAGGATAGTCGGTGTTGTTGACGGCTTTGAGGAGCGACTATCAGGAAGAACATGTGAGCATGTCAAGGACTAACGAGGACGAGCAGGCTTACCTCGAGAAGGAGCGGATATTTGCAAATGCGCTGGACGGGCTTGATTAGGAAGGCGGGCAGTTCGCCTTTCACATTGATGATATGATTAAGCGCCTATCCAGACCGCCGGATAAACAGCTGTACGCAACCAAGGTGACGCGGTCGCGCCGGCCAGGGCAGCCCACCGAAACCGAAAACAAGACGCACCGTGAGGTTGTGCTCTTCTTGGAGCATTATCTCGGACGCCATGGTGTAGTTGGCGCAGTAGGGTTCGTATACGGCAAATTCTTCCTCCTATTGTTCCGCATCGAGGTGTCCGATAGTCCGCAGAATACAATAGCGCGTTTAAGCACGGGTTAGAAGCACAATGGCAATGCCGCATTCAGTCCACGCTCGCGGCCCAGGAACATGGATGTCGACTCACATTCTCAGTGAATGGGAGGCCCCACCGCTGGTCGTGCCAAGGCAGCTCAGCAATGCTCTCTACTTTGATGAGGAACCTGCGCTGGAAGTTCAAGAGCTTGTTGAGCCCGGGGAAGAGCAGATGGAGCGTGTCCCGATCTAGGTAGGACACAGCCTCGTCGCAGTATTTCTAAGATAGCAAGCATTGCTGTCAGCACCCAACGGCACACCGAAACATCAAGGCCACGCACCTGCATGACTTCCAGGTCTTGCACATACTTCCGCTCCGTGTCCACGAGCTCCTTAATGATGTTGGCGCGAGCACCGCCGGGCTCTACCGCGGTTGCCGCAAGAGAGTTATCAGAGGTGAGCGACTCTGTAGAGGCGAGAGCAGACGCAATCGCAGGAGAGGAAGGAGCAGACTCGAGGAAGAGATCCTCCGGCAGCTGTTGTACAAGGTTGATCACGTTGCTGACGACCTTAACAGAGCGATCCATCAGGAACGGGAGAGGTTGTTGAGGGCGTGTTACGCACCTTGACGAAGCCATCTGTAGAGTTACGATCCCAGAGGTCTCTGACGGTGAATCCTTCGCAGCCGGGGACTTGCTTGACATTCATTGCGAAAAGAGCGATTGCGTGCTTCTTGGTACGCTCGTTGGTGGGATCAAAGGAGAGGACATCAGTTTCTACGGCGATGGGGGAGGAAGCGGACAAGGGGAGAAGGTTGAAGAGGTAGCACAGAGGGACACCGAGGGCGAAGACGTCCCATAGTTGAGTTACGGGGTCGGTGGAGCGCCTTGCAGAGTCAGGCTGGGCGGCGACGGAGAACCAGTCTGAGAAGTCCTGGAGATGCATTAGACGAGTGCGTAGGGACGAGCATTGCTGGTAGAGGGATGTGGACTGGGAGGCGGCCTTGTTGAGGAGGGTATTATTGGCGATTGGGGAGTCGATTGCGGGAGGGAATGACGCGACCATAGACTTTTTGCGGCCTGCGACAGTGGCCATGGTGTGGTCGAGGGAGGGAGTGGGCCTCGCGAGGGGCGGAGGCGGGATGAGAGATGGGTACTGCAGAGCTGCTGGAGAGATGGGGGTAGGGACGGGACGGGTTTCTGGCCTGGCCGCGTGAATGAGAAGGGACTGGGATGGGAATCTCTACGGGAACGGGAACCGCAACACGCCTGGAACCACCCGGCCCTTCCCACGCTCTGCTCAACTCCGCCCCGTGTGTGGCCCTGTTTGCCACCCCAGATTGCCCATCGCCCCGGCCCCGGCCCCGACCCCGACGCCCCCGCCATCCTCCCGCCGCCCGGCACACGCCCACCCGGTGCGCCTGCCCTTCCGCCCCCGGCGCCCACCGCAAACGCCCCGCATCCGCGTTCTCTGCCTTGGTCTCTCAGCAGCCCCGCCACTGCTGCCGCCGGCCGATCTACAGAAGAATCACGTCCCCCATTTACTCTTCTCTTCCTCTCCTGCTGCCGCTTTCTCCGTACGTTGCCCCGTCGCACGCCGCTCTCGCTCACGACTCCCCAATTCCTCAGCGCGTCTCTGCCTCCATTTCACGGCACACCCGCGTTCGCCGTCCGCTTCGCGACACGTAAACCGTGCGCAACACATCTCGGCCGTCGTCGTTACCAACTTGATCCCACCAACTCCATTCATTCTTTCTGCGTCAGACTTCAGTGCGTCCATCGTGGATATACATCACCCCTTTCTGGTAGTGCGGCGCGAATCAATGCTCCGTTCAATACCCGTTCCATACCCTCCAACTGCGCGACACTCGACTACCCCGACTCCACCACTTGCCCCAGGGTTGCGCGTTCTCACCCAACCACCGGCCTTTCTTCCCAGCAATCATTGCACACCGAACATCCGACCTCCTTGATGGCCTCAACAATGGTGGCCCTCATCCTCTTCTTCCATCTGCTCAACCCCGCCGCTGCACGCTCTCGCGTGGGAGCCGCCCTACCTCCTACTCCTCCAACAGCAAACGCGCTGGCCCCGCAACTGTCCCGATGTCCCTGGACCCTCAAGTTCGTTCTGAACGCGATCCAGCAATCAGACCCAGGAACCCAGAAACATCACCTTCGTGATCCCGCTCCCTCCGGACACCTGATGTGAACTCACCGAGCTCTCGTCTCAATGCATGTGGCCATAAAGAGCCTGACCGCCAATCTGCGCCTGCGACGGAGCGGGACGCCTCGAATCGTTCCATTGACACCTCGTCCGCCCCACTTCGGAGCTTTCTGCCGTTCTCGCCGTGACGGCACCGGTCGTGGCTTGACGGCAGTCCGAAGGTTTGTGCAGTTTGTGTTCAACGACTCCCGGCGAGGATTATTACGTACCGCCCTGCTGTCGAATAACTTTGACCATGTTGTGCGGGCCCGTCTTCACGCCGTCATGTGCGCCACTGCCACCGCACAGAGGCGTCTCGCTTGTCTGGCATGTATTTTCCAGAATACTGCAATTGCGGAGAACGCCTTGAGTTTTCACACTCGCCTTGCAAGTTCCTCTGTTCCAGTATGTACTTGCTCCGTGTCGTACGTCAGAAACGCCGTGCGAAGCCGTGTTCACGATCAAATTTAAGGTTGCCTCTTTGCAAAGCCACGGGCAGCCACTTCACTGGGCCGGCGACAATGCGTCCCGGCATCCGCTCGTGCGTCTGGGGAGGCAGCGGAGCAAAGGACTCGACGAATCCGGAAATGGAAGCAGTGGGCATGTGCTGCGAGCAGGGTCCAAGCACTCGTTGTACTGCCTCCTGCAACCTGGCCAGCACACGTCCTGTGTATATTCTCTGCGTATCATAGAGTTCTGTCGCACAAGTACTTCACCCGCACCCGCACCTCGCGACCGCCGTTCTTTTCTCTTCGCGCGATTACTATTGTTGTATATGATATGAACCCTTATGAACCCCGGCAAAGCCGCCAGCCCGAGGACGCTCGACTAGGCAACTTACGTCGACGTCCACGTAATACTGCAATCAGCGACGTCGATGAGCATCAGCATTTCCGCAAACTTCTAACAAACGCCTGACGTATGTCGTATAATTTTCTTCCTGACGCGAAATGCGCGTATATCGCGAAGGACGTCGTGCTAGAAGACGCTCCACAGCGCCCGGCGCTGGCAGCCAAGACCCACGGTAGCCAGGACGACCAGCGCGGAAGCGCATCGAAAGTCTGTTCGCGCCTGCATTGCCAGCGCTGCTGCGCGCAGGTCCCTCTGCCGGGCTTTGACCCCACATCCAGGAGCTTCTAGTGCAGGGATTCCAAGGAACGTGGGGGAGCACGAAGATGAGACCCTCAGCCGCGGTCGTCGCTTAACGGGGCTGGACCACGTCCGCACATACCAACGCGGCCCCCTCTGCCACCCCGTCCCTGAAACAGGGCGGCCACCGGGAAGAGGAAGAGGCATTGAGGGCCTGAGGAAGAGCGGCGGGGCTTTTGGCGCAGGCCAGCACGAGCCGCGAACGGCTCGCTGCACGAGATACTTATGTAGCAATGCATCGACGTCAGGGTGGGATCGGCGGGCAACGGGTCTGGGCTGCTCGGAGCTCTACGAGGCTTCGCGGGTTCGTGCACGCCTTGTGTGAGCCCTGAAGCTTCCTCCCGGTCGACGGTGTGCACCTGTCTATGCAGAAGAGAAGGCAGGAAGGGGTCGATGTGAGAACCGAGAAACGACCCTGGGTCCCAAAATATATGTTCTCCGCCAGTCGTGACTGTCACTATCACCGTCAGCAACATGCATAATATTCGTGGCAACGAGGTTCGTAACTTATACGGCATCACGCCCACGAACGGAGGGAGGTGGCGGTTTTTGTCGCTTCTCGGGACTTTCTCTGACCACCCTCGAGCGCTGGCAGGTGAGTAGTATTCACTCCTTGGCACCGCACCTGCCACATCCGTTGTAGCTGGGAACAGGACGCGCGGATCTCGTGGGTCCCGCACGCACTCCGGTGAATTGAGCCTAAACCTTGAGAGAACGATCGTCCAGAACGGGCGGCGAGGGCGGCGCCGCGCTCGCACTCAGTCGCACTCGCGAAGAGCTTCGGAGGTCGGCAGCGGGGACAAGCGCTGGGAACGAAGCCCAAATGGCAAATGCGGGAAACTGAAAGGGCATTGCGGGCGCGTGCTATCGGCACCAGTTGCGCTCGGAGGGCTGCGAGGTGGGGTGGCTTGCTAGCTAGGGTTCAGAAGGCTGAATCGGCCGTGATACGGGTGGGAGCTCGAGGTCCGAAGATGGAGGGGACAGTGTCGCTGGTTGTGGCTGGCCGTTTGGATGATCGTTACCGCAAGAATAGTCTCCGTAGCCGACGATATGCCTGATATAGATGACAATCGATCTATTGGCATATGCAGCAAGAAAGCACCTGGTTGAGTCGCGGTAAGGGATTACACTGGTGGCTGCAGCGGGAGGTGAATTAGCGCGAGTTGTCAAGTGTGAGCTATAGCAAGTCCGCATATATGATTATCCGGTGCGGCGGTGCAGAATCGGACTACTTTTATGAAAGTAGCTACCAGCTGCAGCATTCGTGCGCACGACGTACCTGGTGTTGCATCACGTATTCCATCTTGAAATTCAGCGACCTTCGCGCGCGACCGTTTCGTTGGCAAGGAAAACTGGAAATCCAGGGTGGCGCGCGAGCGCTAACACCAGAAGCCTCCCTGATGCTATTAATCTGACGATCAGGCAGATAAGAAGAGTGCTATCAGGTAACAATTTGATCCAATGAGACCAATACTTTGCGACAACCCTCACGATTCTGCGAAAGGGAGTGTGTCGAACCCTGGTCGAACCTACATAATCAAGAGCTAAGTATACTGGCATGCGGGCATGAGGAATCTGACAACGCAGCATCTGACCACAGGCACAGGGCCGTCAAGGCAGCGCAACGCGCACAGGGCGACAGGAACTTCGGATTCGAAGTCGTCGGACTCTAGACTTATCGGATCGGAGGTCCTAGAAATGGCTCGATCGCCCAACGATCGCCTGTCAGTAGTTTGTTTGTATGCCCCGCTGCGCCGCGTCGTGCATCAAAACCATCCAGCCTTGCCAATCTACACACAGATGGTGTCAGGTACGACGTTATAAAGCCATCGGTCACGAGGGTCCTTACTGAACACGCTTCGTAAAGCCGTTGGAAAGATGTTCCGAAATTCGACTCTGAGACTGTACATTTTCTGGATGTTGAAGCGGGGAACAGACAGGATTGCAACACGTTTTCTATAGGCAGATCGGGTGCAAATCAGCGGACGATATCATATGGATGATCATGCTTTATGGCACTGACATGGATTCTATCATTCCTGCAGAGGCTTAGAAGGCTCTGTTGGTTCGGGGAAGAACCTCGGAGCCTGCAGTATACAGCCACGAGGCCTAAGGGTCTGTGCGCCGCGGTATCGTTCATATGAATGATTGACACTGAAGTAGTTTCAGACGTGTCATGGGGCGTATAGACCGGATGCACATGCTCGCTGTCGTCTCGAAACGTTCGTGCGTGAATGTCGGATGCCTTTGGAAGGCTGCGTGGAGGCGGAAGGAGAGCGGGGATTGTAGCCCTCCGGCCGCACGTCTGCCACAAGCGAATCCCGCTGCTAACCAACCTGACTTCGTTCAGTTCATTGCGGCTTTCGGGTCCGAGACGGTGTTAGTCTTACATGACAGAACGGTAATATCGTTCGTTCTGAGAAGATCGGAATGCCTCTTACTATAATGTCATAGCGGTAACAGGATTTGTGGCGTCATCTGGCATACCCAGGATGGGTACACTGCAAACGGTACATGGCGCCGGAACTACCTATGATGAGCATCAGATCAGGTGTCTCATTGAGAATTCATGATCGTAGGACTTACTTCGTGCACTCGACCGGGAAAGAGGTTGAGCAAAGGTTGCAGGCAGCAGAGGAGGATCAACCATCCCATGCCAAATTGGGGGAGTATCGCTGCCGAATGGTCGCCAACGCGGAGACGACCGGTGTCAGCGTCTCAAATACTTACCTTCCCGCTCGTCCTCAGTACGCAGTGCTAAGTATTTGGTCCGTGGTTACCCATGAAGTCACATCGGCAGCCCTAGGTACAGACCAGCTGACCCGCTGGCCCCCCAGAGTATGGACTCGAGACTTGAACATCAGGAACCATGTAAAAGACCGCGATGCGAGGGATGAACGAAAGGCCAAATGGTGGGGCGCATGCCTATCTACGGTATAGTTGCCCGTGAGCGAAGATTGACGCACTGAATGTCGAAGGACAGGAAGATGTGTATCGACGTACCGATTTAAAATTAGCCCTGACACTTCAGACATTGCTCGCCTTCGGAGCCCGTTGCAGTGGCAAACATGTCGTTTCTCCCTCCCCGCTGGACCGGCGTTGATCCCTTTCGCTTGAAATGCTCTCGATCACTCCGACTCCAACCACAAACACGCATTGTATCGTTATATACGCCACTGAGCGCTATAGGACGCTTCCTTTGAGTGCCGCCGTGCGGCTGGTGGTGCTCACCGATAAGAACACAAGATGTAAACATATTCCCATATCACTTGGTTCCAAGAGAGCTAGAGGTGCGGGGAAAGACGTACGGCCTGAGGTTGTTGAGCCTTGCGTCATCACCGCGAATAGCTATCGTAATGAGGGCGATGAAAGCTTGGCATTTCGACGTTATGGAGTCCTTCTCCATTCTGTCGAGCATAGAAGTCGATACGGCCATTTCAATAAATCACAATACCTCAGATCTAGATTTAAGCATTCTCAACATGAGCGAACGTTCATGCAATTGATACTGAAGCATGAATCACGTGTGCATAAAGGTGGTTGGAAAGACCACTTGTAGAATTGAATCAAATGATGGTGTTCCGTTTGTCCTTCTGAAGTTTCCTGGTACTATTTTCGAGGATAGAATTCTTCTAAACATGGCCGAGTTCATCGTGAGCGGTTGCTTGGTAATGATCACATCGCTCTTGTGTCTACACACCTGCGAGTGCTGAGGAGCACTACGAAGTTCGTCCGCATCTGCAAGCAAGCAGGTCTCCTGCAGAGTTTTGAGCACCTGGGGTTGTAGATAGCGATGGCTCGAGTTATGCAGAAAGTCCAGGAGGGTCCGAGGGATGAAAGAGAAGGGCGTTGGGTGTGGTGACGAGAACGGTGATTGGGCGGTTGGCTGGTGTTGCGTATGGAATTCAAAGTCCGCATTGAGAGGGACGAGCGCCGAAGCCCCCTGAAGCATCGCTGCCCAAGACGACCGCGGGCAAGACCCATGGCACCAGCACGCTCTTCCACCAACCGTGCTCGGCGCGACCACACCCAACATGCCTCCCATCCTCCAAACATGTCCCCGCCTGACGGCGACTCCAGCGCGAAGGACGACCTTTTCCTGGATCCCCTGATGGGCACACCTCTTGCAATCTATGTCGAGAAGGATGTCGACAACTGGAGTGAAATTGTGAAGCTTATAACGGTATGTCTCGCTATCTTGTATGCTTCCACTCCCGACGCGTCGTTTGGCATTCTACAACTATTGTCTGTCTCTCAAAGTCAACCCATGACGTATCATTATCTCCGTCGTTCCCGACTTCCGGCATGCGGACCATCCTATTGACTTATTCGGCATACAGACCCACGGAGGAATCGTGTCACAAGGCTACAGCGGAGTAGCATACATCCTAGGTGAGTGAAAATCAATATGCCATAAAGCGACGGTGAAGATGCGCGTCCCGTTTTCCCTTTTCCCCGCTTACATTCTATTCACCTTTCCAGTTGATCCCTACAAGGAGACCGGTCAGAGTTTGTATCGCCAGTATGTCGGGAAAAAGGGAAAGATCGTTCTGAATGCCCAATGGGTTGTCCGATGCGTCGAAGCCGGTGAGCTTCAGACCTACCACTCCAATTTCGGTGACTGCAAAGTGACCGGCACTGAGAAGTGGGTCGTCCCTTTGACACCAGTCCCTGGGCAGTATAACTTATCGTGATTTTCAGAGTCATTCCTATTGTACATCAGCAGCCTCAGCAGGAGGCGGGCCCATCTTTATCGCACGTTCCTGAGCCACCGCACGAAGAAATCACCCACCATGTACCCCCAGAACAGGTCCTCCAGCAGCACCAGCAAGAGCAACAGCAGCAACAACAACAACCCCTTCAACATCATACGCCACATCCACAAGCTCCTCCCACCCATGGACAGGGCATACCTCCCCCTGCAATGCCAATGGGTCACCCTGCCCCCATTGTTGCTCACTCAAGCTCCTTTCCATACGTGTATGGCCCTCCCATCGACGTTACGCCGCGCGCAATGCAGCCACCAACATCTGCGCCGCCGCAAACCTGGCAAGCACCGAATGGCATTGCGCCAGCGCAGACTCACCTCGCCCCTCCCCCTCCTCCTCCTCCTCCCCCTCCACCACCACAGCCTGAACACAATATGATGGAGCGCCATTCAGGATACGCCGAGGAGCAGCAGCAATGGGACGGCACGTACCACGCGATGCAACCTCCGCCTCCTGGCATGGTGCCTCCGCCCCCACCAGAATATGCATATAGGTATCGGGACGACCAGGGTCCAGGATGGGTATCCGGTCCAGACGGCTATTATACTCAGCATGTACGTGGGCTCTATCACAATCAGCGACGATTCACCGATGGCTTTCAACTTTTTCCCAGTACGAGCAGCCATATCCGGAGGCACCCGACCAGTATATGGAAGAGGCTGGACCCTCTAATACCGACGCGGAAATGACCGTCGCTGAACCCGAGAAGGTGGCAAGGGGACGAAAGCGAATCAAATTACAGGTATGGAGCTGGTGGTTTACCGGGTCCTCTGTTGGTTGCGTGCACCTCAGGTACTGAGAAAGACACCAGCCGCAGCCCGCTCCTCACGCCTCGACGTTGGTTGCGAACCGTCGAAATCCTCCAGGACGTTCACCGACACCTCCAACCCGCGTCATCAAGAGCACGTATGGTGGTAACCTGTTCACGTCGGATGACATTTTGTACTTGAAGCGATACATCGATTACTGCCAGGAGCAAGGGCTGGTACTCAGGTAAGGGGTCGTATTGTGGTTTTGTGATGGCATGCTGAGGGTCATACTTTAGCTTGCGTGAAATATGCGAACGGATAGCAATCAAGGCGTGTATATGCCTCATCATATTTCAGATACAACTACATCTAACCTGCGTATATTTCAGGCACCACACCATACGTGAGTACATGCGTACAATATCCTGTATGAGATGTAACTTTTGGCGCAGGTTCTACTCTTGGAGGCGATATTGCAACAAACATAAAATTCGTCTAGGAGGATATGCTATGGACCTCGGGGAAGACGTTGAAGAGCGCGATCCCTCCTCCATGCCTGTAGACAATGAAGCCGGCCCAAGCGAGCAGTCGCAGCCAATGGGTGAACAGGAGACGCCAAGTCTACCTGTAAGCCACGGGCCTGGTGCCATACCCGCCGCGCATCGAGCTGCTGCACAGGACATCGGCCGGACGCGATCGCCAACGCCACCCAGAGCACTGTATCGGAGTACGACTGGTAAAGGTGTTGCGTTTACGGATGAAGATGTCATCTTCTTGGTTCGCTTCTTGGAATACCGGACGCGACAGCATGAGAACAAGCTAGATATGGTGCAGTTCTGGAAGGAAGTCGCTGTGAAGGTATGCGTGTTCTAATCATCATTAATGGACGTATTGTTAACTTTGTGTGGGTATATTTGGGTCTCTAGGCTCCTCACCATTCCCGCGCATCCTGGATGAAGTTCTATAGGAGGCATAAGCACGAGCTACACCACGAGCCTGGCGACGAACCGCTTCCTACTCCTCCGGAGAAAAAGATGCGATATAGTCGGAAGGACGACATCCTGCTGGCGCAGTACTTCTTCAGCAAACCTGAGGGCACGTCTGACAAGATATTCCAGGCTTTCGGACGGCAGGTACGTTAGCCCGTTGTTTGTATGAGGCATTTTGCTCAGCCAAGGCTCTGGCCCGTAGTATCCACATCACCCCTGGAAGGGCTGGCAGGAGCATCATCGAATACACAAAGTCAAAATCGATCATCTCATCCAGCGACTGGGTATGGGCGAGAACATCGACGAGGACGCTGAGCAGTAGCTGTGGTGCTTGTTTTGTATACTGCGCGCTTTCTAATCGTTCGTGCGATATTTGGATAATCTGTGTTTATTTCGTATTGTAACGTTCTGACGGCTTGCCTAGTGTTCGCCATGTTTCAGGAGAGATGACAAGTGTGAGGCCGCTGGCTCTTCATGACGTTGGTGAATATCAGTTGTGTGCCCCAGGTTCGATATATCTCGAAATCGGTACGGTTCGTACCACATTCTTCGAGGCTTCTTGGTTTCACGTTCTGGGACGTCGGCTCCGACAGCTACGTCTTGGATAAGGAGTAACGAGGGAGAACTAGCTCTAACTGGCCCCTCTGGTATTTCTGTAACTTGGGTCTAGGTTGTAGCTGCGTAGCGAGGCGCTCATCGAGGAGCATAGAGCCGCCCATGACATTTGCACGTGGACCCAATTGATCAAGAGAGCATAGAGGACCGAAGTATTGGACGGGTTGTTTCCTCCCTTTTGTAGGGCGCTGTAAGGTACAGTGGGCCAAACATTTCGCTCCTTCGCAGTAGCGACACGCGGAACTCGAAAATGGAGATTCCCTTGAATTCAAAAAGGTAGACCAGTGCCAAGCAAACCATCTGTTCTTATGTAGGAGCCAAGCGTTATTAGTAGCATAACCTGTTCCGGGACTGGCGAACTGCAGTCGGATAAATGCGCTACTTGCCGTTTTGGGTGGACCTGCGGGCCGGTCCAAGCACAGCCACTGCTTATCATTGGGTCGATTTCTCAAGTTGCCAGCCACCGTCTCAGATCTCGGCCGTTAGCCACTTCATCCATAGTCAAGCAACACTTCCCACATACCTTATCCACAGTGCCTCCTCTGCTTCTGAAAATGTCTGAAAGGAAGCTTGGATACTTAACACAAGAGCAAGTGGACCAGGCAAGCGATATCTCCCCCGTTGCGATTCCTTCACGCTAACAGTGCAAACTTTGCACCCAAGTTCCGAGCTGATGGGTTCATTGTCCTCTCCTATCTTGACATAATCGTATTTCTCATCTTCACGTCTCAACAGATACTTGAGGCTCCCCAGCTTTCTTGAACCGGACGAGGTCGAGGCACTCCTCACTCGCACCAAACAATTGCTGGATAATTTCAACGCTGAGGACCATCCCCTGGTAAGAGAAATGTTCTCCTTTTCATTGCTACAAATGGTTTATTTCTTTTAGACCAAGTTCACTACGGGGGATGACAACCATGTTGGCGACAACTACTTCCTAACATCTGGCGACAAGATTCGATATTTCCTTGAAGAAGATGCCGTGAGCGATGGCAAACTCAACAGAGAGAAACAGAAAGCCGTCAACAAGATCGGCCACGGTTTGTGAACTGTGCCATAATTACGAACAATCTCCGCTTTACTTGATATCTTTTCGCAGGCCTACACGAACTTGATCCTGCCTTCCGAAAAGTAACCCTGGAGAGTGAGAAGATCAAAGCCGTGGTCAGAGACCTTCAGTTTCATCACGACCCTGTTGGTAAGTACATATACCTCACCGCCTCGAGACTGCGACCGACCCCTAGCGCGCAGCTCTGCAATCCATGGTGATCTGCAAGCAACCACGCATTGGAGGCGAAGGTGAATCACGCGCGCCAATCTGGTTGGAATTCAACTAATACTTACCATCGTTGCAGTTCCCGAACACAACGACTCGTAAGTGAGCTTCTGAACAAATGTCTACGGCTCCTCATACTGTCCCTGGCTCAAAACTATCAGCACATTCTTGGTTAGTCACTCAAGGTAGCGGCGTGAACGTAGCGATGTTGATATACAACAGTACACCAATCCACCGTCTGCTCTTGGTTTTTGGATACCGCTCGAGAAGTGCACGCCTGAGAATGGGGCACTCTCCTTCCTCCCTGGCTCCCATTTGACCACACAGGTCACGAAGCGCTTCGTTCGCCTACCACAAGGCGGCACCGGTTTTGAGCAGCTCATCCCCGTGGACCAAACTAGCCAGCATCACGAAGGGAAATATATCCTCGAGGCATGCACGCCTGGTGGGTCTTTACATATCTTTCGAGAACTAGTGTTGAAGGATACTGTCATTCTCTCAGGTGACTTGGTCCTTATCCACGGGAGCGTGCTGCACAAGTCAGAGCGCAACACCAGCACCCACACCCGCTACGCATACACGTTCCATATGATCGAGTCGCCTCCGTATGCCGAATACGATGCAAAGAATTGGTTGCAGCCCACCCCCGAGACCCCATTCCCTCACATCCTCGATTCCCCCAACGCAACCGTCGTGCCCGTCGGGTCGTGAGGGCGGGGCCATCAATGATGGGAGAAGCCAGGTTGGCTGGAAACTGGAGTTACAGTTGCGAGTCTATGCAGTGCAGTGTATGTACGCGTATTGCCATGTATGTGCAAGGACTGTAGAAGTGTACCATAACGTTCTCATGCTGCGCTCGTGCCGCGTGCGCGCTATCAAGCGACGCCCCTCACATCCTCTACATCACATCAACTTTCCCGTAGGTCGCTAACTTCTCGGCGGTGAGCGCGCCGAGTTCGTCGATGAGGGCGGGCAGGAACGTCCCGCTGCCCTGGACGTCGGCACGCACCGCCGCGAGCTCAGAGGCGACGGTGATGGCGAGGACCCTGGGAACATATCAGCGGCGGCCGAAGACTGACACTGAGCGCAAAGGCGGGGTAGACACGTACCCTCCTATCGCGGCGACGAGCATGTCCCCACGGACGAATTTCGCATCTTCGGCAGCGGTGGATGGCCGGTTTGCCATCTCTGCCATGCTGGCACCCGCGCAAAACGTCGCGACTGACGTGCCGACCATGCATCCCGAGCCTGTGATCTCACCGAGCAGCGGATGACCGTTTGAGAGCCGCACGACGGTAGTCCCGTCGGAGACGTAGTCTGTCATTCCGGTGAGGACGACGATTGAGCCTGTGTGCCGTCATTTCATAAGCTGCTTGATAGGCATCATCCAAAACGTGGAGACCAAAGAAGAGGCCGGGCCGCTACTACGTACGCTCTTTCCTCGCCAGGTTGCGCACGAATGAGACAGGGTCGGCGAACCCGCTTCCTACGCTGTCGACGCCCTTGGCTTGCACCTGCTCACGGAGGATGGAGGGAAATAATGCGTAGGTTAACGGCAGCGCCCACGCAACAACACAGATGGGGAAGTCCGACAGTACCTCAGCGGAATTTGCGAGCGCGGCAAGCTCGCCGGAGTTACCCTTGATGACGGTTGCTTGCCAGGCGTTCAGGAGCGCTGCGGCGGACGTGCGGCGATAGGTGGTCGCGCCGACGCCCACAGGGTCGAAGACGACTGGCTTGCGGTTTAGGTTGTAATTGAATCCTGCAACCAACCGGGGTGCGTTGTGAGCGGCGCGCGATGTGGGGGTGCATCTGCAATCGAATTGAATTTTGGTGACACTGACCGGCTGCCAGCATCCCGTCGAGGTTCTGGATGGTTCCGAAGTTCACGAGGAGGCTCCCCGCAACGGTGCTGAGATCTTCCATCTCTTCTGGGGCGGTAGCCATAATGGGCGAAGCTCCGAGGGCAATTGTCGCATTCGCGGATTGCGTAGTGACGACCGTGTTGGTAATCTGGATGGAAGGAAGAAACTCTATCAACTTCTTTGCGAACCACAGAGACACCGCATGGCCGGAGTCTGTACCTGGTGAACGAGCGGAGAATATTTCTTGACTGCGGACAGCAGCTCGCCGACTCGATGTTTGATTACATCGGAAGCGTAGGATGATGGAAAGGTGGAAAAGCAAGGGAGAGGGTTTGCCTTGAATGTTTGTACAATACTTGCGATTCTCTTCGCGGCGTTGTAAGGGTCTCTGGAGGCGACGATATCGCTGACGACAGCGAGACCGTTCAGACTGCGGCCATAAGCAGATACCGCCCCATGCATGCAGTGAAGGGCGTTGGTGGATTTAATGCCCGCTTGCAAGGGACCATAAGCGCGCGAGATCACCATGGATCGTAACCTTGCACTCACCAATAGCCACTGCCTTGATCTCAGTGTCGTCGAGGACTTCAAGCAAAGCACCTATACCTCGCACGCCAACCACAGGACTTGTGAGCTTTTTCGTCTGCGTAGACCATACTGGTCCCAGGCCAACATAGTCTACAGCATCCTCTACGGCTTTCTTGACATGTTCAACAGTGTTGCAGGTCACGCCGATGACGGCGTTGGGTGGCAGTAATCTGCGCGCAACTTCGACGGGCATGTCGGTCTGACCAAGGTGTACGCCATCGGCACCGATCGCAAGGGCAATGTCGATACGGTCGTTGATGAGGATAGGAACGTTGTGCCTGCGACAGATCTCCTTTGAGGCTTGAGCGATGGAAAGAAACTGCGGTGGGTAATTGGTAGGAACATCTGAATTGAATGGCTGTTTTCTCACCTCTGCTGTGTCTGCATGCTTCTCACGTATCTGGACGAGGGTCACGCCTCCTTTAATCGACTACGAACGTCCGATCAGAAAGCAGCCTCGCGTAGTCGTACACAACATCTCACTTCCTCCAAGGACTCCAGATAGTCCTAGAGAGAATATCAACCGATGCACGCATCCGGAAAGGAGTGCGGCCACCAACCTTTCCTTCTGGAAGGAGGTCCCTTCCAGTGACGAGATACAACGAATAGTCCACTGGAGGCTTCTTCACTGTCATAGTCGTGTATGAGATACTTGAGTCGTCAGGGCCGTTTAGCTTCACTAGGCACCAGCTTTGAGGTGTATGAGTGCGTCGAGTCAAAAAGGGAATCACGTCATCGCATTTCTGGCACTAGGACTAGTACATCTGACACCGAGACCTTTCTACGCCTCTGGGTAGTCCTTAGGCTTGTCACTCCGCGAGAAGGACTGGCGCTGTGTGCAAGAGGAAGCCAGACACAGTTTACAGGACATCACGATTGGTGAACTGGAACAGACGGCCTGAATAGACCGGGGACCAGGGAACAGACGGGCGCTCCGGCTGGTCGCGAGAGACCCGCCACTCCAAGTTCAAGTTGTCATTAGGCCAGCAACCTCTTCCAATTCGACGAGCAATGCTTGGAGCACACTAGGCGACACTATTGAATACAATCTTACTATGCTTCCCGTGTTCGGCTCTTGTGCCATCGGTGGGCGTCTCTGAAGCGTACGTGGCTTTGACCCCATCTTCGTCTCCTGCCGATCTAGTTCCCATCAGAGAACTGAGTGGGATTGTGCATCCCAGGTTGCGTACTGACATATATGCCTTGGGCCCAGGCATCACCATGGCATCTTGCTCAACACCTTGACCGTACACAGCGCTCCGCCCGACGACCGGACCCCTTGATCTGTTCCTCTGCATAGGTTTCGTGTCCTGGCAGATGTCGTAGTTTGATGCGCTCTCAAGGCCGGAGTGACCGTCTCTAAGTATGCTCTTGAGAATCACTACTACTATTGGTCAGATCTGCTCGCTTTTATCCCTCAAGGGCTCACCTGGGCTTACAAGGCCTGATGTTTCTCGGACAGATCTGGAAACAGATTGGCAGTTTTGCAGCGCCCTCGGGTAGGCCCTCCGGGAGCACAGTATGTGCTTGTGCACATATGAGCTTACTCCCGTCCGGATTTCCGTACGTCCAATGCTCAATCTTCAAGTGTTGGAAGCGTTGGCAACGGCAAGATTCACCGATAGCTTTCGGTCAGTCCTGTATGCTTCACATTCGGGAGCTTTGGAAGTGTGGCTCGCATGTCTCATCGTCTTCCGAGAGGATGAGGGGAATACCTACTGCTAAAGTTGTCCATCAGCGATCACAGACACTGACGACGCTCGCTTGCTCAAGAAATAGACTTGTGGGTTTGGGCGATCTCTGCCGATGCGCTCCGCACTGCCATGCGACCGGACGACTTGATGTTGTTGAGAAGCGGACTGGGCCCATGTGCATCGCGTGTTTGTGGGGCTTCGGCACACAGGTACGTCGAATCTCAGCTTTGGCCTCAAGGTCGGTCAAGGAATCCGTGCGCGAAACTACTGAGAACGACTGGTCTATGTTTAGAACGCATCTTGAAGCGAGGCTGTAAAGCATTCAAAGGTCGGACCCAGGCAGCAGCGCCCACTGAGAATGACAGATTGTTTCATCGCTGACCGAAAGTTGTATGTTGGATTGAGGCAAGGCTGACATTTGTTGCCGTCCCAACCGCCACCGGCGCCCCTGCCCTGGAAAACATCGGCATCGGCAGCCGCACATCTGCGGTCAGTCACAGTGTCACGGCAGGCGCGTGGTGGCGCCTTGCTGATGGGCCAATCATCGATCACGATCGCGATGATGGTCCCCAACTCCTTCTCCCGACCTCTGCAATAAGCCCGACGCCGATGTTGTGCCCGGACGGCGGGACTCTCTGTGCGCTCTGCATGCAATCCCCACAAGTCCCACTTCTTCGTCGGTGCCACTCCCCGGATCTCTGCGGTGACACCCGTGTTGCCATTGTGTGGCCTAGCTGGCAAAAACCATGCGTCTCTCTGCGTCTGTGAATGACCTTCTTCCCTTGCTCAGTCGGCCACTGGGCGTGCCGCCAGCTTAACCCTGAAATTTGCGACAGGCATCCATGACGATGTGGCGCTACAGACGGATCGAATCTCAGCGTTTCGGCAAAAACGGCTCTCTTTGATCTTTCGTTATTCGGGCAATGCAACAACCACAACGAGAACAATGGAACAATAAGGCACTGCTCCCCACGAGGCCCTTTCACTGCTATTGACGCGGTCTATTTAAGACTACGATACCCCCGAGTCTCGTTCCTCGTTCAGCTCGCTCACTCCCCTGGACGTTTCTCTTTTCCGCGGTCTGTGATCGCCAGCACCTCGACTTGCTTCAGTGACCTGGGGTCCGTATCCAGACATCTTCCTCATAGCGTAGACCGCCCTATCATATAACGACCAACATGAAGTTCTCCGTTATCGTCGCTCTTTCCATGGCTCTCGCTGTCTCCGCCCGGCCCAGGTATCTCGGTCGCCGTCAGGACTTCAAACTCAAGAATGGTCAGGATGCCATTGCTCTCAAGTAAGTCTCCCTCGTCATCACCCGCCGCTCGGTGCTTACTTTTTTGTCATCAGCCAAAAGTTCGCCACCCTCACCCCGAGCTCCTCCTGTACCACCGGCGAGCAGGCCTGTGTCAACAACCAGTTCGCTCAGTGCGTGAACGGCAAGTTCCAGCTCCAGCCATGCGCCGCGGGCACGGTGTACGTCGCACTCCCGATGAGCTATTCTCGCGCATATCCCATTAATCGCTGACATGTTATGTCTATCAGTTGTGCGGCCCTTCCCCTCGTCAACTCGGCGGGAACCAGCATCACGTGCGACACTGCCGCTGACCGTGATGCGCGTATCGCTGCCACCGGCGCGACCGCTGGTGCCGCGTCCGCTGCTCCTCCGCCCCCCGCGTCGTCCTCTGCAGCGCCCCCGGCTACCTCCAGCACGGCTGCCGGTAACAACGCCGGCTCCGGTGGCGCTGCCGGTGATGCTCAGACTTCGACGACCCTCCTCGCCTCTGTCATCGCGAAGGGCTTCGCGCAAGACGGGCAGGCCCAGCCCGAAGCGGGCCAGGTCCCATCGTTGACGTCGACCAACAACTTCATCAACTTCTGTGCGACGACGAACAAGCAGATCACGAACGGGCAGCAGATCAAGGAGGGCTCGTGCAACCCGGCGCCGATGGGCGAGATCGCGGCGTTCGCCAACATGCCGTCGTCCAAGTTCGTGAACCCGAAGAACAACGGCAACGTCGCTGCGAACACGAACTTCACGATCCAGATGGCGATCAAGAACCTCGAGACGGGCAGCTTCGTGAACCCGAACACGAACTTCTTCGCCGCGCCCCAGCAGGTCAACGCGCAGGGCAATATCAAGGGCCACTCGCATGTCGTCATCGAGAAGCTCGACTCGATCGACAGCACCACCGTCACCGACCCCACCAAGTTCGCGTTCTTCAAGGGTCTCAACGCCCCGGCCGACGCTAACGGCATCCTCTCCGTCACCGTCGGCGGTGGTCTCCCCGCCGGCGCGTACCGCCTCGCCTCCATCAACACCGCCGCGAACCACCAGCCTGCACTGGTTGCTGTCGCCCAGCACGGTGCCCTCGACGATATGATCTAGTGAGTGCGCCCTCTTGTTCCCAAGGTCGTCGCATGTGTTGATCGCGTCGCTTCTCTAGCTTCACTGTTGCTTAAACGTATCTCCATACATCACGCTCGTTTTATTGGTCACGCTATTTATTGAGGAACTGCCTCGGATGTCCTGGAAGGAGTATATACAGCCTGGTCTGCTTTGTACTTGTGATGACTACGTACTCCTGTATCCCTAGTCACGGTTGCTACAATCTTATAGTCGAAATGCTTCATAATCCGTTGATATGGTTTGCAATCTGCGAAGCTTTCGAGTTGTCGACTATGTCGACGTGTACAGGTGCGCCACTTACCTCGGGTTGACTCCAAGCCTTGTGACATCTGTGCTTAGCACAGTAAACCTGAGGAAACCCAGCGAAACTTCGGTGTCCTCACAACCCAACGCCTTCAAGCCTTCGGGGGCAGTTCGGCCCGTCCAGATGCATGCGCAGCAGTAAGGCGCCCGACGGTTGAGCCTGTGTTTGTCAACTGTCGCGGTCGGTGCCAACAACGTCGGCAAATCGGCATGTGCTCGTTGGCAGCAATGCGGCGGCAGTGTATCAGCTCAGAGTCATACACTTCGGTCTGCGTGCAGCCAGGGCTGAGGGAGGACGTCCAGTTCTGCTTGATTTTCTCGCACAGAGGACTGCAGTCAAGTAGCAACTCTCCTGCTTTGCAGCGTAGCAGCTTTGCTTTTTGCCAACGTTCTCTTGAGGCGAGTTTCCTACCCTGCGAATGAACGAACGCATTACTCATACAACTTTGCTCTATAACTTCAAATGCAGGTATATATATCCTCATTTGCGCCCGTACGAGAGAGATTCAAGAGCTGGCAACCTTGCCTTGCGGTCGTTCGCACGAGACGGCGAGGCAATGCTGCATTGTTTAAGCAATGCAATCATGATTCCGGCTTGCAATCTAGGAATGCTTGATTAGCTTAGCATCGGACAGGGAGTCCAAGATGACTAGGATCCTAATAGGGCCCAGGGAATTTTCACAATAGCCGGCGGCGTGCTCAACAACCGCATCCCAGTCTGCGGCTACGTGTCCTTCTCCACGTCGACCCTTGAAGCGCCTACGGTTTCTGGACAACATGCACTGACGTGGTTTTGGGGTTAAGATATAACCCTGTAGCACTACGACGAGTCTGCCAAATCGCTACCTCCAGCAACCCTCTCAGTTCGCATGTCTCGTCCGACACGAAAACAATCTCGACGACTTGTCTCGTCACTTTCTATAATCTTCCTCGCCTTCTTGGCTGTTATTCTCCTATGTCCTGTTTCAGTCAAGGGCCACGCCGGGATTGAAAGCAAGTTGAAGGAAAACATCATCGGTATCGGTATGCCCCCATCACTCGTACTCGCCATGGTGCCATACTGAGACCGACTCCTGTACATTTAGATTTGGGAACGACATACTCATGTGTTGGTGTCAAACGTGGCGGCCAGGTTCAAATTGTCACCAACGACCAAGGCCATAGGATAACACCATCATGGGTCGGCTTCTCTGACGACGAACGACTGTACGTCCATGCGTCCCGCTTGAGACCGTGTGTTCACCCCAGTTCGTGTGCAGCATCGGTGACAGCGCGAAGAACGCATTCCATTCCAATCCTCAAAACACTGTTTTCGACGCGAAGCGGTTAATAGGACGGAAGTTTGACGACCCGGAACTTCAGAAAGATATGAAACATTGGTACTTCATGTCCTCGCGACACCCCAGGTAGCCATTAATAAATCTTCTCTAGGCCATTCAAGGTAGCCTCGCGAGATGGAAAACCGACAATCCAAGTCAAGCACCGGGGTGAGCTCCGCGAATTTGTGAGTGCTGAGGATCACTGCCCCCAGTGCACCTTCTTCCTAACCAATATTATACAGACGCCAGAGGAAATCTCCGCCATGGTACTAAGCAAGGTGAAGGAGACGGTAGAATCGTTCCTCGGCGAGAAGGTCACCAAGGCCGTCGTCACCGTCCCTGCCTGTACGTCGAGCCTCCACTTCCCCGCGGGCATCCGCTCACGTCGATCCTTATCCCCAGACTTCAACGACGCCCAGCGCCAGGCCACCAAGGACGCTGGCACGATCGCCGGGCTGGAGGTGCTCCGTATCATCAACGAGCCCACCGCGGCCGCACTTGCGTACGGGCTCGACAAGACGGAGGGCGAGTCGCAGATCATCGTGTACGACCTTGACGGTGGAACATTCGACGTCTCGCTGCTCTCAGTCGAGGACGGCGTCTTCGAGGTGCTCGCCACCGCTGGGGATACGCACCTCGGCGGCGAGGACTTTGACAACCGCGTCATCGACCACCTCGTCAAACTATACAAGAAGAAGACGGGGACAGACGTCAGTGGAGATCTGCGCGCGATGGGGAAGCTCAAGCGCGAGGCGGAGAAGGCGAAGCGGACGCTGTCGAGCCAACAAGCGGCACACATCGAGATCGAGGCTTTCGAGGGCGGGAACAACTTCTCGGGGACGCTGACGAGGGCGAAGTTCGAGGAGCTGAACATGGTCCTGTTCAGGCGGACGATGAAGCCGGTCGAGCAGGTGCTCAAGGACGCGAAGGTGAAGAAGGAGGACATTGACGAGGTACGTCCGTACGCCTCCAGTCCCTTCTCATGCACGGTTTCTTGACATGCTTGGGTTGTCGGTAGATCGTCCTTGTCGGTGGCTCGACCCGCATCCCGAGGGTCCAGCAGCTCCTTAAGGAGTACTTCGGCAAGGAGCCTTCGAAGGGCATCAACCAGGACGAGGCGGGTCGCATACGGGGCGGCGGTACAGGGCGCGATCCTCGCGGGTGATAGGGACTACTGCACGCTTGGACTGGTCGACATCAACTCGCTCACACTCGGCATCGAGACGACCGGTGGTGTAATGACGCCAGTCATCCCCCGCAACACGATTGTCCCAACGCGCAAGAGCCAGACGTTTTCGACCGCGACGGACAACCAGCAGAGCGTGCTCATCAAGGTGTATCAGGGCGAGCGGCCGCTCACGAAGGACAACCATCTGCTCGAGACGTTCGAACTTGGCGGTATCCCGCCTGCGCCGCGAGGGGTGCCGCAGATCGAAGTCACGTTTGAGATTGATTCGAATGGGATCATGAAGATATCTGCGGCGGATAAAAGAACGTAAGTAACCAGTCTTGTAAGCGTTTTGCTGGATTCTTGTCACTGACGGTTGCCTTGGCGCTGTAGAGGGAAGTCGGAGTCCATCACGATCTCTGACGGCAACAACCGTCTTAAGAACCACGACATCGACCGGATGATAAAGGAAGCCGAGGAGTTCGCGACGCAGGACGCAGAGCTCAGAAATCGCATCGGGAAGATCAACGAGCTCTCCACGTTCATGTGGCAACTGAAGTCCCAGGCCGCAGATTCAGACGGTCTCGGTGGGAAGCTCAGCGACAACGACAAGACCTTACAGGAGAGACTAACGCGGCTCAGTACCTGGCTTGAGGAGTCCAGCAAGTCCGCTACGACGGACGAGATTGAGGAGAGGTTTGCTGAGACCCAGTCTCTCATGAATCCCATAACAAGCGCGCTATACGAGCGCCCAGGCTTTCGGGATGGTGAAGAGCTCAGGACGATGAGTCTGGGAAAGTATTTTTCAAGCACACTGAGCTGTAATTTTCTCACAGGCCTCATTCAGCACATACTCTATGACCCCTCCTCCTGTTAAATACACCTCCTCCTGTTGTATACATTTATCTAGCGTATCTATATATCATTGTACATCACGCTAGCGCTTCTGTGATTGCATTCACTATACTTCACAATGAGTTAACAAAGACCCAGTGTCTACGATTCCTGTCAGGCGGGATTTAAACGATCTTCAACGATGGCGAACATCCATTTTTAATCGTGCGCGCGCTGTACACTTGGAGCAGAGCTAAACCGCCAATTCGGAGACGGACTGTCTATCATATACAGTAGGGTAATAGACGTCAGAAGATCGTCAAGGTATTACAAGGTATCGGGAATCAAACGTGTATAGTGAAGCAAAGGTGGTATTACAGACGTCATCGAGTTTCGTCGCATAGCAGTGTCCGGTCAAGGAAAAAGGCGATATCTACTCTGTTTTGGAACGTCCGAATATTTGCATAGATATCGGTGGCATGCCCCTCTAGTAGCTCTTCCTATAGCGGCCAAATGAACCGCAAAGACTGGCAAAGAAGGAGATAAAGAGGGCCACCAGTGCGCCAAGGACCAACCAATTGGCATTACCCCATGTAGCATCAATGCCCCTGTCGCGCATGTGACGGCGTGCAGTACCAAAGAGGACCATCTCGATAACCCATACAACGAGCGTGACGAAGAACGCAAGCGCGCCTGCGAGCGTCATAAAGACCGTCCCTGCACGGTGATAAGCAGCACCGCAGAGGCCGAAGAGGACAGCGAGGCCAGAGAGACCAGCGCCTAGAGTTGGGGGGTTAGACCGGAAAGGCGAGGACGTCCAGAAGGTAGACATACCGATGGGGACAAGGATGAGCACGTAGGTGAGGTTGTGGAATATAACGTCATTAAGCGTACGGTCTCTGCGAAAGACAGACAATTATTGAATGGAATATAAGTGAATAGAAGCAGGCAGCCATACCCTAGGCGGGGTGGGAAGTACCATCCAACAGTTGTTTCGGACCCGGTGTAACCGAACACACCAAAGTGGATGACTGTTTGGCCTTGGGATACATCGAGGAAAGAAACAGAGTTCCACGTTGGTGCTGAGACAGATGCCTGAGGCGATCAAGTGGTAAGGACGTCTGGGTGCTGAAGATCGAGGGGCAACATACAAATATCAGGAGCACCATTGCGGCGAAGGAGAAGACAAGACCGGGAACAGCAGCACCGGCAGCCATGGCGGAGGGTCGTGAGTGGGTCGTGAGCGGTGAGTATTCTGGAGGCCGTTAGTTGAGATCATGGGGTGGATCCAGGGCACGCACGGGTTGCAAGGAGTCGAGGGATCGAGAGCGTGAGACGCGCCAGGCCATGGCGCATGTGCAGGCGTGGTTTTAAGCTGGGCCCCTGTCAGGAGAGCGCCTGACGTCATTTCCGCCGGCGCTGGCTGCGTGCGTCATTCGCCACTCGACCCCGCGTCCTCGCCTCGGAACCAGGCGTGCGTCCCTTGGCGCCGCTGCGGATTGGCTGTGCCTCCCTGTATGCGGTCTGTATGCGGCCGGTATACGCCTACAGGACCTCCAAATCACCACCGACCCTCTCCAGACCCGCCCGCTCAGCGTCCGCTTCCACACGACTCTAGCTCGTTCGCGAGTACTTAGGCTATGCGGTCCTTCTTACCGGTGTCGAGACCTGTGGCTTGCTGCCTCGTCATTCATCTCTTGTGGATCGGTGGCGATTCAAGGGGGCTACGCTGCGCAGCGAGCAAAACGATTGATATGCACCAGGGACTAAGAATGCATACAAGGGGTCTCTCACCGCCTCCTAACCAAGTTCTCTTGCGGAAAGCTGTACACGGAAAAGCACCGCTTACTGTTTTCAATGTCGCTCTACCCACGCCTAGACGTTCGGAGTGCTGCGCGAAGATGCACTGTGCTTGACCTAGGCACTAGTTGGCCATAGTGTGGCCCTTCTGTAGCCCGCGCTGTACGTACCACTGCAGTCTCAGCGGTGACTCGGAGTATTTCGATCTCACTGCTGCCACCTGATCGCTGTATGTCAGCAACAAGACGGGCGGAGATAACGATGAAGCGAGACGCACCGCTCACTGGGCAGAATCGGAGCCGTGCTAGTTTGTGTGGGTGTCCGTCGACAATCCTCAACCGCAAAAGCCCGTCCCCAGGGGAACAAGGCGAACGGCAACTTGCGAAGGGACACCCGCCGCCCACAGCCGCCCACGTCACTCCACCGGCGTCTCCCAACCTCCACCCAACTTCAATGTGACCTGGTCCAACACTGACGACACTTGCCCGACTCTGCAGTCATGCGCAGTCTGATCAAGTACATATCGCCATGCCTGGCATCACGGCCCATCTCTGAACATCAATAGTCTGACAGCTACGCAGTAGTGAGTTCGTACCTTGCAGTCAGTGGTCACGCCGAGTCCACTCTTCATTCGGAGTATGGTCGGTGACGGTCTTGTGGGCACCTGCTCAACTCTCCAGGAATCCTCCAGGTAAACGTCCCAAGTCCTCGAAGGCTCTCAAACTCATTCCATCCGCTTGCTCTGCTCCCAGACTGTTCACGTGGTCGAACACACTACGGGAAGCGCAGTCCGCGTGGCTTCAGTGCGGCATCCATCCAAGCCCCGATACGACGTACTTCTACACGTGCTGTAAATGTGGCACGCCACAAGACCAATCTGAGTCATGCCGAGTTGCGCTGCTTTGCCTATAAAAGCCATCTGGAACCTGAAATTTCCAACGCTTCGCTGCCAACTCCATGCTGGGCTCTTTGTCTTCCTTTTGTTTGCCATCGCAATGGCATAGATCGCTTGACTATGCTGCCAGTCCCTCAAGCTATTATCTTTTCCCAAGCTTCTTCCCTATTGTACCCTGTGGATTCCATCACAACGTCAAGGCGTATCGGTGCTATCTCCTAGCAGTACACTGCGAGAAATCGCAGGTGTCGTACACAGAGCGGTAACAACCAGGACACTCGGAGTACGTGTCCCGCTATCGCTCGGTCATTGTGGATATCGCCTCTGAATGTCTCCTTTGTATCGGGTCTTAAATAAGCATGCGCGTTCCCAAAGCACCGATCCAACCTTACGGATCACGATCGTATTGACGACCCTAGCTCTTCGTCTGCTTTGAATCAAGGCGCCTTGGGGTGACCAAAGCGCAGTCTCCATTTCTCCGCCTTTCTTCTTCCTATTTTGCCACCATTATTGGCATGCAGGTATGATCAGAAGGGACCTTAAAACACAGGACGCCCCGGCTCGCTTGCGGGTTGCACTGCACTTCACTTTAACTTGACAGATCCTATCGTTTTGACCGATCGTCAACCTCTCTTCGCACCTTAGTCCGTGCGTTATTGAGCTGCCTTCCGGCCACGCTGTTGCAGTGTTGCGCAAGCAAAGCGTCGGCCCGTCCTGGAGATAAAAACTGCCGTCTTCACTGGTCGGGCCGCAGAGCCCTTCGCCCTCTTCATCGACCACGCACACTTTTTACACTTCATCCTCACCGTTATATCCCATCACCCACGATGAAGCGAAGCGTTTCGGCCGCTGCCCTCAGACGGGTACGTAAATTCTCAGACACCGTCCGGTACGTATCCACGTTGCCCGGGCCTGTGTACAGACCGACTGAAAAGTCCCCGTCTCGTCCATCACTCGGTCGAACCACACAGGGACGCTGTTGTCTCCGTCACGACGAACCGTCCCCGGCACACCAAGGACGACTCCTTCTTCGACTACGGCGGCAAATGGAAGAAGCAGCCGCACAAGGGCCGGGAGTCCAATCTGAAACGGTCGCTGTCGCACCGCAACATCCGCAAGGATGACATCCGGCCCTACTTGCTTGCCAACCCTTCGCAGTCCACCCACGACCTCTGGGTTGGGGGCGGCAAGATGAAGAACGACGTCGAGCCCCGTCGCCCTCATGTGCAGACCCCACTCCACTCGCGCTTCAGCGCCGACACCGAGGACCTCGTAGTACAGACACCCCGCGGGAGGAAGGCAGGGAAGAGGATTCTCGTCGCGGTCGCGCAGGCGGAGACCCAGCTCCCCGAGCGCCCTCCGCGCCCGGCGGACGAGGACCTCCTCAAAGACGTGTACGGGGAGGGAAACGCGGCGGGCTTTGCCCCGCCGGCGGCCTGTGCAGTCAGAGAGCACCTGAGGGAGGAGAGGGGGAGGCAGAAGAATATGGGGTTGGCGGCAGCCGGTGCCACGACTGCGCGTCCGGGAGAGCTTGTGCGCCACCGGGGACCACCCACACAGGGCCGCGAGGCCTTAGCCCGCCGTGGCCACGACGGTCGGCAGCACAGCGAGGCTCAAGCCGACGAGGAGGTTGGGCCACCGGTGCCACCGAAGGATGACACCTCAGCGAAGATGTCCAGTCCGTTCGCCCCGACACCGTCCCGGCATCGGCTTCACGTCGGTCCTGACGGAGTCCTTACTCGTAAATTGTCTTCCCGTTCTGCACCGGACGGTACCTTCGGCGTCTCCAAGGTCGTCCCGATGGCTGGGCGTCCGGTGACACTGGACGAGCGCAGGAAGCCACTGGATTTGGATGAGCTATACCTCGCGATAGCCGGCCACACAGAAGCCCCGAGACCGACGGGCTCAAGCTCTCTCTACCGGTCGTCATCGTTGGGGAACACGAACACCCAGGCTTCTATAAATCCACTCCAGCACCCCCATCCTCGTCCCCTGGACAGGCGCGACCATCGCACAGTTCGCCCCGACGAGAACGAGCCCCGTCCTGCACGCGCGGAATACCGTCCTCAAAAGCCCTCTCCGTTGGGGACGCGCCAGGCCTCTTTGGTCCCCCTTTCCTCCCGGATTGATGGCTACCTGCCGGAGCCCCTCCACAAGCGGCGCCCGAGTGAGATGGATCTCCCTCGCGACGTCCGTCCCGAGGACGGCGAACAAGTCAGCACCGTCCGACGCCCTCCCATGCAGATCTACGCAACCATGCACGCCCCCGCGATAGCGCGCGCCCCCGCTACTGCGCGTGCCATGCAGCTCAAGCTCAAGCCGCTCCCGCCATCGCCGGTCCCCTCTGTCCGTACGATGGTGAAGGGGCAGGGCTCGGTGCGCCCCAGGGAGGTCCCTCGTCCGATCCAGATGTCCATGACTATCACAACCGCGTCGCAAAAGGGCCTGGGCTCGTACGAGAGCGATCACGTCGTCATCGCCCCCTTCTCCCCTGCTACCAGCTTGGTGTCCACCGCTGCGAGCTTCAGAGATTACCACGAGGAGGGCCTCCTTGAGCAGCTCATGACCCGAACGGACGACCCGAGGATGATGAGGCGGGACACATCCGTCACGGAGCAGCTCACACTTGCGCTCGCAGAGTCAGAAAGGGTGAGGCCGGTGAGCTTCTGGAAGAAGCACGCTGGCATGCAGCGGGCCAGCCGCTGGCAGTGAACGTGCCCGGAACCGCGCATGCCACCTCGTGCCCCACATCGCCCCCAGACAACACTAAACGCGTCCCCGACAACGTCCTATGCACCTCCTACAACACCATCCATTCTTCCTACGCCATCCAACAGGGCGTTCACAACGTCCTAGAACATCGTACATATCTCCGGCAGCCTCATGATCCACGCACAAGACGGTGCACACCTCCACTCGTTTGCTCGTCCCCCAATTCGTCTTCGATTATTTCGATATCTTCATTTTTCGCTTACGGGGCCATTTCGCGAACGTCGTGCTTACGGCCTAGACTTTGAGTCCGTTCCGTTGTATCGATAGTATTTAGTTTAAACTGCCCCACTTCGGTGCACCACACACTCCTTGTAGACATCTTCATTCTCCCCCCTTTTTATTGTTCATACTGTATCCGTATCTCCGTTATTGTACAGACTTATCGCACTCTCGCTTTTGAGGTTATTACATAGCTTTCAATGCAGGGTTTAATATTTATTCACGTGTCGGCTGTGGCGTGGTCCTCGCAGAAGTACGTTGCGCAAGCAAGTGTCATAGCGAAATCGTCTAACAAGGCAGCATAGCACATCGTCACCAGATGCGTTTTACCATGGTAAATCTCGTGATGTCCTCCAGGGGCAGCCTCTTCCTCTTCCCTCCGTCCTTGTCTCCATCCCCCGGCTTCCGTTCACCGATTTCAGCAACGGGGCTCGCGTTATCCCGCTTGTTGTCCAGCAAGGTCTTCAACTCCTTATTGTACCTCTGCAAAGAATATATGTCACGGCGTTGCCTTATGGACACCGCGAGAGCCACTTACCTGCTCCTCCTTGCCCTCGCCGACGGGGTCTCGTCCAAAGTCGTTGATGCGGTCTGCCTGTTCGCGCGCCTCCATGCCCGCGTGCCTTCGCGTGGCGTACGTGAGCAAGTGTACTCCTAAGATGATCTTGATGACCACGAAGCTATCGCACCAACCGTTGAATCTATCCACGAAACAGACCTTGCAACGAACGGAGGACTTACCAGCCCCAGCAGAGGAACCCAAGCGCGCCCCACTTCGCAATGTTGATCCAGTCGTCCTGGGTGTACGCATCCCATGATCTCATCCACAACGGGGACTCGTCCGCGTGCATCGAGACGAGGAGGGAGACGGACTGCGAGCCGATGAGGACGGCTAGAACGGCAAGCGGCAGCGACGCGAAGCCCAGCCTACGGGCGACGAGGGGTGATTGGTCGACATACGAGTGCTACAGGACACGTCGCGTCGGTTGTCAGTCTGTCGGAAGAGGGAGAATTGGACGTACCTTGCGCACTCCATGCCGGCCGACGGCGCTCGCGCTCGCGAGATCGCGACAAAGGACGTCTGTATACCGCTCGTAGACGGATGGCCGGATGTGGTTGAACTTGGTTATGAACGCGTGCTTCAACCAGTCGACCAACGTCTCGGAAGCCATCACTGTCATGACCGGCTGCAAGGCACATCAACTATAACACGCTGGACCAGGTGGTGTTTAAAACGGACGTAGGATATCGTCCACAGGACGTTGTTTCCGCGGAACCATCCGAAGCTCTTTGGTAGCGCGAACCCCTCACTGAAGTTGAACGTCGACCCCGAGAGTTCTATCAAGTTACGGAAGGCGACTACAAGGAGCATCAGGGCAAGTGTGAAACGTTCCACGATGTCTATGTAAACCCATGAGTAATGCGTTGACGCGGTATCGACCAATGCATGCACAACCTACCAGCGCAAGTAATCTGGAATAGGTTGTCCTTCTCAAATTTCTTGAAGACACTGCCTTTGATCTCGACAAACTGGTTAGATACTAGCAGTGTGAGAAGTGCGTTGTCGTAAGAGTTAACAGCGACGTTCAACGAAATCATTTGGTAGATCATGACGAGCGCGTGTGCGACTACAAGAGAAATCAGCCTGGAAGACTGTAAATGCTCCCATAACTTACCAGTGTACACGACAGCAAGCAGGAAGTAAAACAATGGGCGTAGAGTGTGCGACGTAGGACGCTTTCTGTGTGAAATGACCTCAAGAGTCGATCGAGAGAATAAGCAGTCGATGAGGTCTTGACCAATCGAGGCACACAATCGATCCGCAATCTAGCACGTTTCGAGCCGTCGGTCAGGACTGCGCCCAAAGACAAACGAGGTTTGGCGCGTACTTCTAGTGCGTTGAATATGACATACAGTTTGATGGTGTCCTGGCCGCGAATAAAGTGGTACAGCTTGCTCGCGTCCGTCAACGGTGCCAGGATGACTACGGAGACGACAAGGAGGAGCGTGCGAAGGATGTCGGCCTTCTGGGAAGGTGGGAGGGGCAGAGAGCTGCGTGAAAAGGTGTTCAAGAAGAGCCGCCAGCATGCGAGCGCGAATCGGATGGGCAAAATGGTGAAAGTATACATGAACGAGTCGAGACAGACCATGAACCCGAATAAGAACATCTAGAGCGAGGGCAGGGTAAACATGCGGCAAGCACTGTCAATTCTGTAAAGGCGACTGACCTTCTCGAGGGCAATGGGCATGCTGAGGAAGTTGCTCACTCGCTCCCACTTCAATTCTTGATGCGAATCGAAGTCGGTGGCCAAGAGTTCTTCTCGCAAGTAGTCCCATAGCGAGAACGGAGGTTCATACGCTGAGTCAAGGCTCTGGAAGGCAGATAGTGGGACTGGCGAGGGCGACGTCGGTTGCAGAGGAGGAGATGAGGTTATTGGTGTTGGAGGGAGGGATGCATATGTCAGGGGCTGACGGGGACCATCCGGAGACTCGGGTTGGTCGTGGTGTGGTGGGAAAGAATCATCGATGGTAGAATACCTGAAGGTGGTGTCCTCCTCAGAATGAATTTCATCCTGAGCATGGTCTGGGGAGAAGCCATATGTTTCGTCGCTGGAGATGGAGGATCCGCATTTCCGAGACCTGGAGGTGGTGGAACTTCCTGCTATGGCGTGAATTTTGGGATTCCATCTGGTCCCTGTGGCAGCTGAAGCAGAGAAGTATCTTCTGACGCGCTTCCTCTTGGGCGAACGCGAGATTTGAGGCATCTTTGTGAACGAGGCTCAGTAATGCTCACTGTAGATGACGGAAGTTGTGAGCCAAGCCTTCTCGGACTCGAGATGGTGGACATACCAGCTAATGTATTGTGGCACACGGCACACGTAGCACCCACACGGAGAGGGAAACGGAGGAGCGTCGAGACCGGGAATGCTAGGAGGGGGAGGAAGGGAGGGGGAGGAGGTTGTGCGGCGCGGTGGCGGCTGAGCGCTGAGGTTGCACCACGCAGCGTTGCATCTAATCTTATCTCGACCCATGCCGCTTAACGAGACTCGCCTCGGCTGTGCCCGTGTTCTTGCAGTTGCCGCGGGATACCGTGGCTGGGCCTCTGGGTCAATACACCCGCCCTCAGAACGAGAGCCGTTAGGATTGAACGAATTAGACCCCTGCATTCATCGCAATGGCAAGTACAGTACTCCAGAGTATTGTATTCACAAGACCTCCACCACGGGACCTTTGAGCTTGAATGTCATCCCACACTAGATCTACGGGGGTCCCGTTGAGGCGGCGTACCATCACTAAGTACGCGACTGTCACTCTGCAATGTATAGACGTTTGCAAGACGGTGACTACCAGTGCCAGTCAACTCTCCTGGTCCGTGGCTGGCCTACAGGACCAATGCCTTTCGCTGAATACAGGTCCTGGCTAGCACTGAAGCGTACATCTCTATCCTTCCAGTTGACGACTACTTACTTAATCACAGTTGCAGACAACTTGAACGGCGCCGCTTTCCGTCTGATGAGCAATGCACAACACGGCAATGTGAACTTCGGGCGCAGCACGTCCAGTCCGACAGCCCGGCTTTCCGTCTTAGCTATCCATGTAACCGGCAAATGACTCCCATGCTGCTCTGCGTAAGTGAAATTAGAGATCACAGACACCATCGCACGGGGCCACCCTTTCTACGGATCCGTGTCCGTCTCCTCAGGCCTCAGGACCCACTCCTCAGCCCGAATCCACCATCTTCGTACACCCACATTCTTACATACTTCTATGGGCCTGGGCTGACCGTTATATACACCATCCTTCATCTCCTTTCTTGCCTCCCATCCACTCGGCACACATTCGTTCACCCGCAACACTCACACCCACACCCACGTGCAAGGGCTAATCCTATAGCTACTAATGGAGAATATTGACATCGGGCCTCTTCCGGTAGCACTAGCCCTTACCGTCCTCTTCGCTCCTGTTTTCGTCCTCCGTCGGTTTATCCTCAAGTCCCCTGTCGACAACATCCCCGGTCTCCCCAGGGGTTCATGGCTCACTGGTACGTTCTTTTTTCCACTATAGGCCACTGGGACGTACTTCTCAGACACATGTCTAGGCAATATGCCGGCATACTTTGGCCCCGGCTAGTGGAATTACCGAGATGAAATTTCCCGCAAATACGGCCGCGTGGCCCTCCTTCATGGGATGTTCGGTGTACATCCATTTACCGCTACATCTCAAGTTACCATCCTGACGTCTCATAGGCGAAAACACTGCATCTCTACGATTCCAAGGCCATGTATGACATCTTCATCAAGGAGTTGGACAATTACCCTGAACCTGTCGAGTACGTTTTCCACCTTTCGGTATTCGCTATCGCAGAATGTGTATCGACCTCCTTTTCTCCATAGTACCCTTCTTTTGATGCTTGGACCGGGCTTGTTGGGCACGCTCAGTGAAGCTATCACTGCTTTGGTTTTGATAGAACACTCCCACTGAATGCCAAGTTATCATTGCAGGCAATCAACACAAGAGACAGAGCAAGATGCTCAACTCCGTCTTCTCTGTCAAGCACCTCCGCGAGATGAGCCCCTTGTTCTACGATGTCATTCACAGGGTACGTCCCTTCCGATCTTGACGACGCTATACGTCACTTATGAAACTGTGTACAGGCTCGCGACGCCATCATGCAGCGAGTGATGAATCCTGGCGACAACAACGGCCTGGAGCTCGATATGTTCTCCTGGAGCGGACGCACGACGTTGGAAATCCTCGGGCAGGCCGGTCTTGGTGTCTCATTCGACCCACTCACGGAGGACAGGCCTGATGCCTTTGCCGATGCGGTCAAGGACTTTTTGTGCGTGCTTTCGGACCTCAGACAGTCGCCATGCATCCGCCCCGCGTCTCGCTGATGATGATTCGTTCGTTGTGATGTAGCCCGCAGTTGTCAATTTCGGTTGTTTTCCGCGGCCTTGTCCCCTTCGCAACTAAGATTGGCTCCAGGGCCTTCAGGCGATGGGTTGTCGAGCAAACGTTTATTGACAACGTGCAGTAGCTCAAGCGAATTTCGGACACCTTGCACAACCGGTCGGTTGAGATCTTCAGCGAGAGGAAGGCTGCGCTTGAGAGCGGAGATGAGACCGTCAAGCACCAAATCGGGGAGGGACGTGACATCATGAGCATCCTTGGTGAGCCTGTTCGCCCATATGTATATTGAAGGCTGGTGAATAGCGTTTCTATCAGTACGGGAGAACATGCACGCATCAGAGAGCGACAAGCTTCCAGATGACGAGCTCATCGCACAAGTTTCGTCAGTCTTCTGATGCGTTCATCCACGACGAGTCGTGTCCTAACCGTCTTTACAGGACGATGATCCTGGCTGGCATGGATACCACGGCGAACTCGTTGGCACGGGTTCTCCAGCTCCTCGCTGAACGCCCCGAAATCCAGGACAAGCTCCGTCAAGAGCTCATCCAGGCCGTCGAGAGCGAGGGCGAGGGCGACACCCTCGACTTCGACAAGGTTATGGCCCTTCCTTACCTTGAGGCCGTCTGCCGCGAGACCCTTCGAGTGTAAGTAGCCACGAGACGGGCACGATGCCTCATTCGCCGCAGCAGGTGTATTGAAACTGTCCTTTATCAGATACCCTGGTGTCACATCGCTCTTCCGGTTGTGAGTCGTCCGAGCAGTCTTCTTGTGCCTCTTCTTACTTGTCTCGTAACAGCACGAAGAAGGACATGATTCTCCCGCTCTCCGAGCCCGTCCGCATGCGGGACGGAACCATGGTCGATGCGATCCCAGTCCCCAAAGGCACGGAGATCTTCCCGAACGTCATCGCTACGAACTGCGACCCAGGCCTCTGGGGCCCCGACGCCCACAAATGGCGGCCTGAACGCTGGCTCGAGCCAATCCCCCGCGCGGTAGAGGAAGCCCACATTCCCGGCGTGTATTCCCACCTGTATGTCGACATCTCTGTGGAGTCGCCGAAATTTATGATTCCTTCTCACGTCACACCGCTTACATGATGACCTTCATTGGTGGTAACAAGTCGTGCATGTGAGTAAGCTCGGGCTTGGATTTTTGCAGAACCAATACTCACATATGCTATCTTTCCCAGCGGTTTCAAGTTCGCCCAGATCGAATTTAGTAAGTCCGAGAGCTTGGCCGTCGTGTCATTGCGGCGCCGAATCTAGTCGAGTGAAATAACATGCTGACGCGTCACCGGACTTGTAGAGATGGTCCTTCTTGTCCTCCTCCAGCACTTCGAGTTTAAGCCAACCGGGAAGAAGATCTTCTGGAACTTCAGTGGGGTGCAGTACCCCACCGTGGGTGTGCCTGGCACAAAGGCAGGCCTGCCTCTCATCGTGTCCCCTCTCCGTCGGTAAACCATATGGAGGGAATAGAACGAAGCGGCATGGGGTTGTCACGGAAGTCTTGGTACGACACCACCCCGGCCAAGGTTCTAGAATTAACATTTAATCGCTCCTTCCGTCCTTAAACTACTACCACAGCACTACTTGCTTCACACATGAATATTGCCTGACTTAAAACTCAGTAGCTGTGCTGTCGTTTCGCTTTCTTTGTATGCGAGAGGGCTTTGTCACGGCGGTCGCTGAGGTATCGTTTGGCGTCTGCTGATTAGCGCTTGCGACCATATTGGCGCCGAGAATCTCTATCGGAATCTATCCTGGGCTGCTATTCCCCGCTCGCTCGACAGCGAACCGAAACATACCGCAGATAGCAAGTGTCGTAGTAAGGCAGAGTGCGTGGGTTCTTCGTGCAATCCTCGCGCTATACCCCACTGGCTCACATGACTTCGTTGATTCAGTGAATCACTGATGTCCCCGTCTTCCCAACATCTTCCTATAAAGCTAGATGACAGCCGGGTCGTCGATCTGCGCGCATGGGGCATTCTTCATTCATCGCGATAGGAAGGAGACAGGGCGCATTCATAAACCCCGCCCTGGGATTTGACCTTCCCCATCCGAGTCACCCCCACGGAGCACCATGCTTGACGCCAACGAACTATCCATCCCAAGACCATTTACAAATTGCATGGCCGTATGCTCGTGCTCGTTCACACCCAGTCATTGACACATGATCCTTCAAGCGACTGTCTCCGTCAACTCCTCCACCCCGGATCGTATCGCGCAGCTTATGGCATTGCGCATGCTGCTAGAAGGCCCCCCCAGTCGCCATTCTGCACCTGTTTTTACAACCACGGCGAGCTGCATTTTCATCCCAAAACGTATGACGTTGCTTGAAGTTAATATCGTATCCCGCTGATCGCAAGTTTAGGAGTCGTTCCACCGCTCCCTATAGAGTTAATCCGTCGTATCATCGACATCGCTGATCCGAGTTCCCTTTATACCCTTTGTCTCGTCAACAGCATCTTCAACGAAGTGGCTGTAGCCCACCTATACGACCAGCCCCAGACATCCAAGCCCAGTTCGCTTGTCAAATGTCTTCAGACCCTCTCTTGCTCTCCCGAAATTGCAGGGCACACTCGCAGCCTCGTGTATAGCAGGTTTCTTTGCGGTACTTCTCAAGAGCACGACATCAGCTACATGACATACTTCACGACGGCATTCGGGATCCTCATCGGATCCGCAAAGTCCAACCTCCGCAACCTAACCGCCCTTATTGTGCAGCTTCTGACGCGGTCTCCTCGCATCCCTCGGAAAACATTGCCCTCGGCCCCTCCTGTGACGGCGTAATACCCTAGCGAACCTGGTGTGTTGGGCTTGCGCAATCTCTTCCCACAACATTTAGGCATGCTCGCGTAGGCCATTCAGATAGTATTGCTGGCGGTCTGTGTCTCCGATGGTATGATGTGTTCCTGAAGATATGTTCCCGAATGTCTGCCTCTTACTCTCCTTCGTGCTACACGCCGTATCGTAGCTTTGATGGTCGAATCATGTTGTTCAATACTTGGTGCCCCCCCCCTCCTCTAGGTGTGCAAGTAGAGGCTGTGGAGGATGACGTGGTCGTGGTTGGGTATTCGATGGTGGGCCGGGCCGATGTTGGGGACGGACGGGGATGGAATACCCCGAGCCCAGGCCCTAACTTGGGACTACGACCACCGCGCGGTGGCAACGGGAGCCATGGGTTCTTCTACAGGCTTTTCCCTCATCAGTACGCTCTTATCGTTTTGCAAAGCATCAGAACCGGGCTCCATTGTCTTATCCAACCCCTGGTGTCAACATGTCAAATGACGCCTCTCCCAGCGCTGATGCTACTGCAGCTGATATTTCATCATCTTGTAAGTATCGCCATCCATCTCCCATTGTGCACCGATCAGGGCGAACCCACCCAAGACAGACCAATGAACTATTGGTGTTGAACTCCGGGTATACCGGAAGGACGGTCCGGAGGGATGAGGCTGTGGATACTGCCTCAGCGTGTTACGACTGAGCGTCGAGTAAGGATCAGGGATACGCACGAGACGAGCAGGAGCGCCGACGAGCACTTGTGCAGTGAGAACGGAGCAAA